>PVKS010006339.1:0-79028 GCA_004027875.1 Aplodontia rufa
AGAAATTTTTCTCTTTTTTAATGTGCCCTGGATTTTGACACTACCAGGTGCTCCACGGCATCTTGTATATCTTGTGCACCAATCTGGAATCATCTATTTCTATAGGAAGCCCTGGCTCTCTTCCTTGGAGAATGGCATTAGAAGCTAATGGCTGTGCACCAGCTCTGCTTTCTAAGCTTGGGAGTCATTGCTCTTAAGCCCTCTCAGCTGACCAAGGGAATGCGGGGGTGACACCAGCCTGTGCGTACGTTGTGGGTAACTCTCTGCATCTGCTCTGTGCTCAGCATAGTTCATGGTGATGCCTCACCCGCCCAACCCTTGTTCACCCATGACCTTCCAACCCCCGCCCAGCAGCGAGAGACTAGTCCTGCTCTCTGCTGTCCCAGCACCTACTGCCCCCTCTGCATCCCTAGAGAACGGTATCAGAATTGTTAAGCAACCCTATCAGCTGGATTCCATTGCCCCTGAGAAGGTGACATTCACTTCCACAGAATGCACAGTTTCTGTACTAACTTTGGTTATCACCTTTCTCCCCACTCAGAGATGTTCTTAGATACTTGTCTAACACAGTTAGGTTCTTTTTGCATTTTATTCATTCTGTTCTGTAATTTCCCTGACTCCTTAAATGATTATTTTAAAATTTGTATGCATTGGATGATGCAGTGGCTCCGCAGTTACAGCGCTTGCCTGACAGGTTCAAACCCCAGCACGACGTATACAACAAAGTGTCGCAGCAACGAAAGCCACACGAAAAACTAAATAAAATTGGTTCTCTCTCCCTCTCACTGACCATCTCTCTTAAATAAATAAATAAAGTTTTAAAAATTGTGTGCATTAAGTGCATAAAGATTCACTTTTCTTTTGCTGTTAAAGTTCAACAGGTTTTGAGTGGCACACATGCATTACTACAGGACCATGCAGAACGGGTCACTGTCCCAAGAAATCTCCTGCACTTCCCCTCTTTAACACTCCCCTACCCCACATCCCTGCCCTTACCAATCTCTTTACCAACACTGAAGACTTTTCTTTCCTGCAACGTCATTGCAGAATGTGAATAGTAGGCTCGTACGCTGCGTACACTGGCTTCTTTACTTAGCCATGTGCTTTGGAGGGTCATTCGTACCTTTAAATGGCTTGGTAGCATGTTTCTTTTTATCACTGATACTCTATTTTATGAATAAAGCACCATTTGTTTGTGAATTCATCTACTGAAGGACATCAGCTCCTTCCAGTTTGGGGACATTATGAATAAAATTGCTAGAAAAATTGTGAGTATTAGTGTGAAGATGAATTTTCAAATGTGTCGGTTGAATAACTAGGAGTGTGAAATTTGGAGAGACAGTAGACACTGCTGAACTGTTCTGCAAAGTGCTCACCCAACATTATATATATATATTATTAGTGCATTATAGTTTTACATAATGATGGGATTAGTTGTCACATATTCCTAGAGGCACACAAATCAGCAACACAACTTGCTCAATATCCCCCCGCCATACCCCTCTACCTCCCTGATTCCATCTCCGGATCCCTTGCCTTTCTTCTGGGTCCTATATTGTTCCTAAAAACCCAAATACTGCTGATTCAATTTTTCACTCCACTACCAGTGAACAGACATTTCTGCTCTGCATCCTTCATGGACTCTGGTGTTGTGAACGATTTGTCCATTTTAAAACGTGTGTAGCAGTGCGTCATTCTTTTTCACTCTGCAACTCCCTGGTGCGAATGATTCTGAACATCCTTTCATGTACTCGATTTTACATCTGCATGTGTGTTTTGATGAGACTTCTGTTCGTATCCTTTGAGTTCTTCTTGATTTTGAAGAGTGGTTTTGTATTTTGGATACAATAGCTTCTCCAGTTTCGCGGATTTTTTCCGTATTGTCTTGTCATATTCTCAAGGGTGTCTTTGGAAGGACTGAGATTCTTTGCTGCTGGCATTTTCTTTCATTTTCTGTTTTTGGTTATTTGTCATTCAGTACAAGTCTATCAATGCTTTCCTTTCCTTTCATAGAACGTTCATTTGAGGCTACATCTGAAATTAATCACCAAAACTAGGTCTCTGGAATTTTCTCCTATTTGTCTAGATTTATATCTTTGCATTTTACCTTTAGGGCAGAGATCCATTTATATTTGTTACTTTGGAAAGACAGAAGCCTTCATGCTTTTGCTCAGGGTTAGCCCACTGTTCCAGCAGCATTTACTGAAGTTTGTCCTCTCTGCATTGGATTACTTTTGGTCTATGACAATGTTGGTGTCAGCTTCCTTCTGGGACCTGGAATCTACTCCACTAGTCTGTGTGTCTGTCCATCACTCCCATGATCTCTTGATCATTGTACTTCATGGGGAAATGTTGATCTTCCAACCCCATTCTTCACAATGTGCTGGCTCTTCCAGGTCTTTCACCTTCCCCTAATCAACTGTAGAGTGAATTTATAGATATCCACAAGGCTGTTTTATTGGTACTTTCAATAGAATTGCATTGAATTTACAGATCCAGTTGGCAAGCTTTAATATTGAAATACCTAATCCATTTACACTAAGTGGCTTTCCATTTATTAGAATCTCCTGTGATTTCCTTCATTAAAGTTTTGTAGTTATCCACATAGAAACTCTGCATGTATTTTCTAAGATTTCATTTGATGTAGACTCTTATTTTAAATTTCAGATTCCAGTCGTTTATTGTTGGTAGAGAGGAGAACAGTTGACATTGCAGCCTATGACCTTGTTCCAGGAGTGGGATGTGCGTGTGAGTGAGTTTGTGAGTGAGTTTGTGTGTGTGTGTGTGTGTGTGTGTGTGTGTGTGTGTGTTCAATTCTTGGAAATGTTTTTGCATAGAAAATAACAAAATCTACAAAAAACATTACCCAATTTTCCTTCCATTATGTATGTCTTTTATATAGCTTTGTCTTGCAGCTAAAGTTTCTAGTACAAGTATAAACAATTGTGATTAGAAAAACCTTTTTATTTTGTCCCAAACTTGGGGAGAAATATCTAGTTTCTCAATATTAAGAAGGATGTTGATTTTAGATTTTTTTCAGAAGTTCTTTATCAAGTTGATGAAATTTCTCTGTATTTCCAGTTTGGTGAGTTAAATCATGAATGAATAGAGAGGTTTGTTGAAGGCTTTTATGGCTCCCTCTGTTATAGGATTAGATGATGACCCCTCTTCTAACCTGGTGTTGTGTTGGGTTACACACTTTTGTTTTTGAATGATGAATTAACCTTTCACTCCTGGTAACTATTCCGTATGGTCATGGTACGTAATTCTCTCCATACATTATTGGACTGAAATGATATTTTGCTAAAAAAAAATTTAGTATCTAAATTTTTTGCTGAATTGATATTTTGCTAAAAAATTTTGGTGTTTTTCTCAGAAGAGATATTGGTCTATAGTTTTTCTTAATGCCATTATGTGATTTTGATAGCACATAAATTCTGGCTTTGTTGAAGGAGTTAAGATGTATTTCTTCCCTGTCTATTTTCAGAAGAAAAATATTAAGAAAATGTGTCTTTTATTTCTTAAATATTAGGTAAAACTCACCCATGCAAATGTCTGGCTCAGTGCTTTCTTTCTGTAAATTTATGAATTATTCACTTGATTTCTTTAATAAATGTGGATCTATGCATATTATCAGTTTCTCCCCATGTTAACTTTGGAAGTTTATGTCCATCAAGCAATTGGTCATCTAAGTTATCCATTTTATAGGCCAATAGTTTTTCATAGAGTGTGAATATTATCTCTTTAATGTCAATGTGATCAGTAGTGATAATCTCTCTTTCATTTCTGATATTGATAGTTTGGATCTTCTCAATCTTATCAGTGTTCTACAAGAATTAGCTGTGTTTCACTGACTTAATCTGTTATTGTCCTGTTTTCAATTTAACTGATTTCTGATCAAATTTTTATTAATTATACTCTTCTGCTCCTTTTAGGCTTCTATTGCTCCATTTTCTCTGTTTTCTTTAGGTAGAATTTTGGGTTATTATTTTCAGATCTGTCATATTTATAATTTGCATATTTAATACTATAAATTCCCCTCTATCTGCTGATATTATTGCATTCCATGCCATGAAGCAAATTGTATCTTTATGGTCATTTAGTTAAAAGAGTTATTTCTCTTGATATTTTTACTTTGATCCATGTGTTATTTAAAAATGTCTCATCTAATTTTCAAATGTTTAAAGATCCCCCATTTATTTCTGCTATTAAAGTCATAGTTAAATTTCACTCTAGTCTGAGAAGACAATTTCTATGATTCCTCCTTTTTCATTTGGTAGGGTGGGTATGGTATAATCATGTAGAATGTGACCCATCTTGGTGGATGTTTCATGTGACCTCAATGGGATGTGTACTCTCCTCTTTTTAAAAAAGTGTTGTATATATCAATTAAACCAGCTTGGTTGGCGATGCTGATCAGATCTGTTGCACCTGCCTGAGTTTCTGCCCACCTGAAGTCTCAGTCACTGAGACAGACATTTAGATGTGCAGATGTCAGAGCGGCCCTGTCCACCCCTCCTTGCAGAGCCATCAGCTTCAGCCTCATGGGTTGGGCTGCTGCACTGTTCCATGCATGCACTTTGGGGATGTTTATGACATCTTGGAAAGAAACATTCTCCTGTTTATCCCCATTGAGCACCTTGTTCTGAAGACCACTATGTTTGAAATTAATATAATTACGCCAGCTTTTTTGTATTAGCACTAACATGCTAGAGTTTTCTCTATCTGCTTACTTTCAAAGTGTTGATGCCTTTATAATTAAAGTAGATTTATTGTGAACAAAAAAAGTTGCATCTTGTGTTTATTGTCACTTACCTACCCTAACCGTCTCTGTCCTTCCGTTGGTGTTTAGGCTGCTGCTTGCGGCCCTGAAGTGCCCGTGTTGGAAGCTTCATTCCCCTAGCACATCTGGTACGGAGCTCTGTGGGGCCTAACAGGAGGTGGTCAGGTCCTGAGGGTTCTGCCCTCTTGCCTAATGGACGTTACTGTGGGAGAGGGTTATTTGTTGGGAGCGTGGTTTTGCCCTGGTCTCTCCGTCAGGCTGTCACCCTCTCGCCTTCCATTACTGGATGTCACTGGATGGTGGAGTAAGAGCACCCTCAGAGGTCAGCACCTGTTACTGGACTTCCCAGCCTTCCGTCCTGGGAGAAATGAATGTCTCGTCTTCATGAACTATCCAGCCTTTGGTATTTAGTTACAATAACACAAGACTAAGATGACATCTAAAGTAAGACAACGTCTAAAGGGACATTTGATGCAGTTGGGTCAATATCTGCCGGGTTCCTATTTTCTGTAATTCCCTGAAGTTCGGACGCACTATGGGTGGATGTGGAATTCTGGTGGGCAGCCCTGTGCTGTTCTGTTTCCTGCTTCTGTAGCATGATTTCCATCATTAATTTTAGAAACTTCTTGGCCCTTCCTTATTACTGGAAAGTTTCCTGCTGTGCTCTTCTCCTTCCGGCACTCAGCTACTGGGAGTCAAGCCCTCGGGACGCCCGCAGCCCCTGCTCTTGGCTCCTTCTCTGCGTTGCAGCTGGGAAGCTTCAGGGATGCTCCTTCACGCTCACTAATCCTTCTTTCCTCAGCTTTGACCAGTCTGCTGATAAGCCCAACCTCCCCTTTACAAAAAGTCAGCTATTAAAGCAGTTTTTATTAAAGCTCCCGTCATTTTCCTGTTGCCTCTGCTCATCTTCTTCATTGTTTCTTGCTGTTGTCTTTTTTCCCACTAGAGAAACTAAGATATTAATCATAGCAATTTTAAAATTTCTGTATCATAATTCCACCTGCACTTGGTTCTGATGTTTGTCTTCTCTTTAGAATGTGTTTTCCTTGCTTTTATTGCATCTTGAAATTTTTCATCAAAATACAGACACAGTATATCAAAGAATATGATCTAAGGTAAATAGCACTCTGGTGAAGTTTTGTTCTCTTGCTACCAGATGAGTTGTGTTTAGTTTTCTGCTCCCAGTAGGTAAATCCCATCTACAACTCTGGATTTGCCTATGTCTGCAGAGTTTTGAGTTGCAATCATCCCTGAGATCTCAATTCTCTGAGGAATTAAATACAGGTTTTTTGATACTCCATTTCTTGAGTTGTTGTCTTATTGTAAGGACAAGCGTGACAACCTACAAGCTCTTTACGTATCAGAGCTAAAGTCAGATGTTCTGGGTAGTCCCACCACACATCAACTAATTAGTTGTAATTTTTCCATGTGTTATTGCACTTTCTAAATTCTAAATGTTATATCTTTATGCTGTATCTAAATGCTGTAGCAGTGAAAATTTCCTGCAGTATCACATGACTTCATGTTGTAAGAATGCCTCAAAGACTACAATTTTCCTTCTACAGGTAGAAATGCAATTTTATTTCTACAGATTAATGTCTCCTTGGTTGAATAAAGTAATCATTGAAAACAGCAGTGTTTGAAATGAGCCTATGATGTAGAATCAGGTGGATCAACATGAAGTATGATGAGACAGGAACAACAAGAAGGGACAAAAAGAACACACCGAAGTGCAGCAGATACTGGAGAGAGGTCACGTCTCATCAGCTCTCCAGGGTCTCATGAAATATTCAATGGCTGTCCAGCTCACTCTCAGGATTTGAAGAGTTAAGATTTCGTGAGTGGAAGATACATGAGTTTACCAGCCACAGGCCACCATACTGGGCTGGTAAACAGTGCTGGGCTTGATCTGTGTGGAGGTACGGATGGGAGTGATAAGAGGAAAAAGAGGAAAAGAACACATTTAGAATGAGGAAGAGCCAAGTCATCGAAGGACTTGGGGACAGAAAATGCTCTAAGTCAGGCAAGATGGCAGAAGCCAAGTTCTCAGAACTGGATAAATAAAGCCAATGCTATGCCCAGAGTTAGATAGAACAATTGCTTTATACATACAGTCAAAATCAACTCCGTACATTGGGTGAGCCCCATCCAATTGATATGGCACTGATGGCTAGACACAAACACAAGGCCACAGGGGCTGAGGATTGGTGCCTGACAGGAAATAAAACTATTTGTTTCTCCTACTACATCAGTGTTGGAGAGAGAAAAAGGGAGGGGGAGCAGGGAGGGGGAGCTCGAAGGGGAGGGGGCAATGATGGCTGCACATATCCTGGAAAAATCTTGGCCTTTAGAGGGTCTGTGGCTATTCATGCTAATGCTTTGATACAACAAGCTACTTTTGTAGAAAGACATCTGTGTTTCTACCCAAAGTCACAGAAACTCATAAATCTATAACTTCATGTAACAAATAATATTTTTCTCTGAAAAACTTGCATTGTCTTATGAACAAACTCTAAAATTGTAAACTTTAACATTCAACAAGATGAAATTTTTCACAATATAATAGGCATTTTGGCCCTTTTGGAGGAAAAAGCAAAATATTGAAATCATTTATGAGTTTAAGTTACAAAGTATTGACCTAAGGGAAAGTTTCTATTTTCCTTCAACTAGGAGTCATCTAATTAAAAAGCGTACTTAATTACTAACACTAATTAAAAAGAGCACCAATGATATCAATTTTATCCGATGATCAACTCAGGCAGAAATAATATCCACATGAGAATTTCAATTCCTCCAAAAAATTTTAAGTGCAAAAAATTTTATGTGTAAATGAAACCTCAAATCTCTGTGACAGTATGAAGTGTCTTTAAATTGGTTTGATGATCAAATGAAAGTAAATCAACCAATCTTCTCAATGACATAACTTATTTTTTCAGAATAAGTGAAAAAATAATCATCTTTATGAACTGAGCTTAATATCTTACTGTGTTTTTACATATTTCATTTCAGTTATTCCTCACAAAAATGCTGAAAATTAAATATTATTTCCACTTTAAAAACAATTAAATCTTGCTTGAATTAGTTAATTCCCAGCTTCATAAAAAAAGTAAGGTGGAACAGATTTATAAATTCAAATGCAAATTGCTGATTGTAAAATACTGTATTAGTCCTTTGTTTTTTTAAAGAGAGAGAGGGACAGTGAAAGAGAGCAAGAGAGAATAAATTTTATTTAGAGTTCCATGTGGTTTTCGTTGCTCGGACATTTAGCTGTGAATGCGCTGCTGGGGTTTGAACCTGGGTCCTCACACATGCCAGGCAAGCACTGTAATTGCTAGGTCACTACTCCAGCCCCACTCTATTAGTCTTAATAAAATATCATATTTAGAGAAACCAGGGACTGATATCATTAGCAAAATCACCAAAGTAAGCAAAATTGATCTATGCAAAAACCCTATAGCAACCTTTCATAGCTCCTCATGAGCAGTGAATACTCAAATGGTATTGGAGGATGTGTGGAGTTCACAGTGACACAGAAGGTCACCCCGGATGGTGTGCTTTGCTCTGGAGTGTCCCCAAAGGCTCTCATGTTGAAAGCAGGGTCCCTAAGGCAGCAGCACTCAGAGGTGGGGCTCTGGAGAGGGAGCGGATACGGGGCCCCAACCCCACCCAAGGATGAACCCACTGAAGCTGACAGTACCACTGAGGAGCTGGGAGCCACTGGGGGCGTGTGTGCAGGAACAGGTCAAGGGCGTGCCCTGGGGCCGAATGCTGTCCCTGGCTGGGCCACATCCCCCTCCACACCTGTCCTGTGTGCAATGAGGCACAAGACCAGACCCGGGACTGAAACCAGGAACAGAGCAAGTATTTCCTCCTGTAAGCTGCTTTTCTCAGGTGCTTGTCACAATGAAACACTGACACACAGGCTGAGAGAGGAAGTGAAATTCAGTGTTAGGCAGACTTAACCTGCTTTAAGGAAAATCTATGTCAGGTCCTACTAAAGTCTATTTAAACTAAAATATGATTAAAAAGATTGAAATTATTAAAATTTTGTTATGAAAGTATTTACAAAGATCATGATATTAATATCTAAGTCATTAATATTCCATAATATTAGCAATGCCTAATATCAATATTCACAAAATTACTAAACTGGAAAAGAGATTCTTTCTGCAGTAAAGTTAAATAAAGGAAGATTTATGGTGTCTTTACTGTAATACAGAATATCATTGCTAAATCTGTTAGAAACACAAGGAAAACTTAATTGGAATATAATTCTGCGGAGCCAGCACACAGGTTTCTCCTGTCTCTTCTGAAATGAGATCGTCTCCTTGAAGCCGTGGCATCAGCTGGCATCCGTATCTGACTTCTACAACAAATGAATTTCTAACAAGTGAAATCTACTCAGCTATGTTACTTAAAGCTTCAATAATAACGGCAGCAAATACAACCAGACTATCAGAACGGAATACAAAGGACAAATCTAAAAGCAGAATCTCATATTCAACAAAGGTGAGGGTCAGTGTGATCTCAAATCAATGACAAAAGGGTAATTTTTTAATATTCTTTGATCCAATTTACGAACTGAAGCAGTAAAACATTATAGACTTTTCATATTACCTTTATCCCATAGTATTTATGTAAAGATTTAATTGTAAACTAAAAATAATGCTTGACAGGAAATACAGACTAATATTCATATAACCTTGGTGTTATGGAGATATTCCTGCTGCTTTCCATTCTATTAAAATTCAGGATGCTGGGACATGTCTGAGTTATCCTGACTCATAACAGGCAGTAAGCCTTGAGGGAAAGTCTAAACCATTTGGCCATGTTCTTGCTAGTTATTAATCCCCAAATCACACCAGTCTTTGGTCGCTCACATCAATATTTAGCATATAGATTTAGGTGAGTCACATTTTCAAATCTTCCCACCAAAGACGGTCACTCCCAGGGAGTTATAATCAAAGGCAAAATGGCAAATGAGCTAGCAGTGCATTCTGATTCCCAGAGAATGAAGACGCCATTCCCAGCCAGGGTTCCCACTGCAGGAACCTTAGAGAGAAAGGCTCAGAAATGTGGTAGCAGCAATGTCTCCAAACCTGCGTAACCCTGCAAAATTAAACATGAACAGGGGCGACAAGTACATGAAAAACCAAAAATCAAATCTCATTTAATGTCACAAAGATGGCTATGACTTTTGCTACTTATAGAAGTGTTATCAGCAGAGAAACAGACTGGTGCACGAATGCCAAAGGCACTGAAGGAGAAACACAGATATTCAGCAAGCATGTGGGACTTGTAAGAGGAAAAAAAATCCCCTGCAGTCTCAGTAGTAACCAAAGAAATGGAAATTAATGATGATTAATAATGAGATAATTAAAAATACTCTCACCCAAAAGTCAACACCTGAATGCACCATTTATTATGAAAATCAGCAGACTTGCTGGAGCTCAACACTGTGCATTCAGTCCTTTTCAAAATTCAAATCTGCTGGGCATCCCAGGGGCTCACTCTGGGAGGCTGAAGCTGGAGGACCATGAGTTCAAAGCCAGCCTCAGCAATTTAGTGAGGCCCTGAACAACTTGGCCAGACCCTGTCTCTAAATATAATATAAAAGTGGTTGGGAATATGGCTTAGTGGGTAAGCACCCCGGGGTTCAATCCCTGGTACCAAAACAACAACAACAACAAAGTGCTAATGTTTGGAAGCAGCAGTTCTGTTTGAGGTGTTTATCCTAAGGAAATACTTAGACAAGTAGATTATCACCTGCTGAATCCAGGTCTGATGGCCACCATTTACGATCTGTTTATTGCATTCCAAGAATAGTGCTAAGTATGACCCAGAGGTATCTGATTGCATCAGCACAGGACCCAGGGAGTGCTAGTCCCGTTTGCTCAGAAAGAACTAGAGGCACAGCTGTTGGGAAACCCGTCAAGTTCTCCACAGAAAGAAGCTGGATTTCAACCCGGACTCCACCCTAATGAGATGTCTAAATACAATACCCTGACCTTTGTTATTGGTGTCTAAATAACAAAAACATAAGGAAGGGGGAGAAGAGAAAAGAAGGAGAAAATAAAAGCTGAAGGCAACAGGACATTCCTTAAAATGTCATGGGGAGTCCATACAATTTTATACTAGACCCCATCAAAATGATGATACAGGTGTGTGTTCGTTAATCAGGAAGGCTGTTTCCAATACATAGGATACAATGAGCACTTTCCTATATAGAGGGATTTTTTTGCATAGAAGTGTTAGTGAATATTACAGTAGAAATTGGAAAGTTTTAGTTTCATATGATCCTGTACATATGTTTTTCCAAAGCGTGCATACTTACATAATTTGAAAAGAGTCTAAAGGTAAGTGAAATGTTTAGCCCTAGGACAAGAGTGTGGGCAGCAGACTCCCTGGGAGTTTCAGACTGCTTGAAACCCATCCTAGCACTTCCTGAACGTGCCTATTTATGAAGGTCCCATGTCACTAGTGAATTTTAATTGTGTTACACCCAAAATTGGGAAATAGGATAAGAAGAAAAAATGCAGTCTCAGCTGTTAACTGATTTTCTGTCTAGGAATGTTTATAATTTAAAAATCTTCCCAGTCATCTTTTAGTTAAGAAAATCTAGCTAAAACAGGAAGCATGTTTGCACTAACGCTGAGCTCATGTCAAAGGACCTAAATCATCCAGCAGGGTTCACCGACCAGTTCCGATGATTTCTCAGCATCAGGGCAAGTGAAGACAGCCAGGACGCAACTCCAGCCTGGGTGACCTTCTACACATCTCGGACACCGTCTGTTCTGTGCCACTGTGGGCTTTCAGCAAGGACTCAAAGGAAGGGAGAGCAGCAGCTCACTGGTGCTGTTTTCTCCCTGGGTAAGGTTGCCAGAGCAATCGAGTGCAAGAGGTGATTTACTGTCCTTTAATGGGTTCCAATAAGCCGAAAGAATAAAGCATGCTCAGGGCCTGTCCTGCCCCTCAGCCTGGATGCCTGGGTCGCGTAGGTCCTGGGAGCTAATGAACCTTTTCATGTCGCCACTCATAAAAAGGCCAATGGCTGTCCGAGAAGCCGTGGACTCTAAGGTGAACCTAGCAGGCTTTGTAAGGAGCTATTAAAAAATCAATCGCCTCATTGAGGTCAGGCTCACGGAGTTTGGCAACAGAACGATCTCGTAGCGGTCAATCCATTGCTATTTCATGGAAATTAAAAAAAAGTTTCAGAACAGCATGTTCTGCTCAATTTTCAAAGAGAACAAAGCCCATTTCCCAACTCAATCAGTCACAATTTACTCTGGTTTCCCTTCATATCGTATAAATCTTTTGCCTTTTACAATTTTCTATATCACAAATCAAAAACAACCGGGAGGAAAAAAAGGACACCAGAAAATAATAAGGAAGTTAATGATTTTTCCCCATCTGTAGAGAAACAATCATTTATAGTCAAGTGATCCTTTGAAGTGACCTCATCATTTGAAGAAGCGTCATTATTCTTGTTTTGCACGTGATGCCTCGAGTCAGGCAGCGAGGGCAGAAGCCAGATTCAAATTCAGGCCTGTTACTTCCAGCTGTGGAGGGTAGTTTGTGTCTTTTCTCCCAGCTTTTCCTTTCTCTCCTTTCAAGCAGATGGTTCAACAGTATGTTCCTTGATCTCAGCAAGTGTTTATGGCAGACAGGAAAGATAAAGCACTTGCAATGAAGACTCCCTCCCTGCCCGCCGTAACTCCTCTCTTCCCTCCTTCCTCCCCCTTCCTTCCCTGTTCTTTCCTTTCCTCTTTCTTGGTGTCTCTCCCCCAACCTCTTCTTACAATCCAGATCCTTTAAGGAAATGGCTCTGTGTGCCCCAGGGAGAACAGATTGGGGCAACTTTGAAAGTAGGAAAAGGAGAAAAGTGAGAGACAGTCCAGAACTTAGGGCAGTGCACTGATTAAGAGACCCAGAGGGATTCAAGGATGACAATACTTTAGGACTAAGGAGGAATAAAAGAGAATGTGAGGAAACGGGGTCATAGAACAGAAAAAATGAAAAATGAGAAAAGACAAATGGAGAAGAGCAACTTGGAATCAGTGATGTGATAGGATTAAGGGTCCTCGGAGCCCACTTCCTGTCCTGACCCACAGGTCCTAAGAATGTGGCCTTACCTGGCACAAGGGGCTTCAGATCTGACTAGACTAAGGATCTTGAAATGCAGGGTTATCCTGGATTATCTGAGTGGACCCTAAATGCAATCACACCTGTCCTTATAACAGGGAGGCGGGGCCATCTGAGTGTGGAAGACAAGCTGTGATGCCTCCAAGAAGATGAAGCTGGAAATCGTGCCACACGTGGTCTGTAGACTCTGACCTATGGACCACGGCTGGTGTCATTCTGAGTGACCACATATGTGGATATTCATCTCAGCAGGAACATAAAATGAGAAGGATTCTCCATCTCCAGTTAAAGAAACAAAAGGCTGCAGATTATAAAATGGCAAACACTGCTGTATAAAACAGAGATTTTAGAAATTCACACTGGACCTGCACATCTTAAAGTTTAAGAATGAAAACAAAAAACATGTTTTGAAGTCTTTTAATAGAAAATTAATCTTCTAAAAAGAAAAAGCAATTGAGCTTCACAATAAAAAAAAAGGTGGTTATAGGGAGAGTCGATTCTTTCAAAGAGGTGAAGAAAACGTTCTTTGTGAAGAAAACCAGAGATTCGCATGGAGTTAAATGTCATTTAAATATGTGCATTGAATGAAAATGCCCTCCCTAACAACACTCATGTAGAAAATACCCCCTGAAGAAGTGGAGTGTGCTACGGGATCTGTGGGAGTTGAACATGAGTAGGTGAATAAATCAAAGTTGTTGCTTGGCACTTACTAATGTTGGAAACACTAGTATCACCAATTGATGGAGAGAGCAGCAACATGGCGGCTGTGGTGAAAGGGACATGAAGCACGGTCATAGCTCACAGAATGCCTAAGCTTCAATGTTTACACTCAAAACACTGCTTACAAATGCTCCCTGCAACTATTTGTCAAAATTGCTGGAATGAGGATTTATTTTAGATTAGTTTCCTTATAGAGTTAACCCTTTATCTTTATGTAATATCATCTTTGCCCATGAAAAATTCCTCATTCTGAAGACTGTTTCATTTGAAATGGCTTTAGTTTTGGATTTGTTTCATTTGTGTTTTGTTTTGTTTTGTTTTGTGTCTCTCTTTTGTGGGGCTAATATTTAACCTGATGAATATACTACCTTATTTACAACAAGGTCAGTCAATAACCTCAGATAATTATTATCTGCTCTTTTTCAGTTATTTGTGTAGAGTTGTTCTAACTTCTGAAATTCCAATCATAAATAGGTTAGCCCTTTGGAAATCCTGTAACTCTAGGATTCTGTTTCATTTTTCACTCTTTTAACTGTTTTAATTTAAATATTTTCTATAGGTTTACCTTTATAATTATTGTTTTTACTTTACAATTTTTTGTATCTGCTTTGAGTCTGACAAAATCATTCTTCATCTCTGGTACTATGTTTTGTGTTTTTAGCATTTCCATGAGATTCTTATGGTTTTCATCTTTATGCAGAAATTGATTGGCTGATCTTGCACATTGTCTACCTTTTCATTGAAATCCTTAACACAGTCTTAGCTATCTTGGTCTTCTTTAATAAAATATCATAGACTCCATGGATAAAACCCAAAAGACTTGTTTCTCATAGTTCTGGAGCTGAGGAATCCATGATTGAGTTGCTGGCGGATTTGACTTCTGAGAGGGAAATATTCCCAGCTTATAGCTGGCAACTTTCTCGCTGTTCCTTCACACAGCACACAGAGGGGAGGAAGGAGTACTCAAGTCTCTTTCTTTCCTTCTTAAGACACTAACACAATCATGGGGCCACCTTTATGGCTTCATTTACACCAAAATACCTCTTAAAACACCTCCCCCAATACATCACATGGGGTCTCAGGGCTTCAATGAATGGATGTGTGAAGGCTGCCTGTTCAATTCATGAAACATATTGACAGCAGCTGTTTTGGTACCGCATCTCCTATTTCCATGTAGAAATGATGTTTTATAGATGAGATATAGATGTCACTGTCTTATATGGAGAGATACAAATAGTGTACATCCATATATCTCTGAGATAAGTTCTGACGATTTCTTTGCCTCTTCATGTTGTATTTTTTCTCACCTCTTGTCATGCTCCATAATATTTTGATGCAAGCTGGGCATGTGTGTCAACTGCTAATGCTTAGACATGAACACAGCATTCCTTCTGCTAAGCCTCCAGTGTGGGGGTTTGTGCAAATCTCGTCAAGAGCTGTGTTGGGTCTCTCTGCTTAGCACCAGGTCTTCCATCTGCTCTGCTGCCCAGAGAGACTCTGACTCCACCCCAGCTGCATCCAAATTTATTATTTATAGTATATTCTCCACCCTTGTTAGTGTGGAGTAGTACTGTGGGTGGAAGAGGACATTTTCCGTTGGCTCTGATTAACCCTAATATTAGCTAGACACTGATTCTTGATTGAGGCTGTGGCCTTTACAAGTGTGACAGCCCTCTACCTTAACTCATTAAGATCCAAATTTTCAGCAGATATTTCAACAAAATTCACACACATGTGCTTTAAAATATGTTGAAGATCAAAAGTATGATTATGCTTTTTTATGCACTTATATAGTGTATTACATACATTGCTTAAGTCTTCATAGACAGTCCACATCTGGGAAAATGAGACAAAATGGACCAACGCTGGGTGTAAAAAGAATCTCTTTCCGTAGCCTGGGTGCAGAACTTTTCTTTTCTTTTCCTGTTCCCCATCCTCTGTGGGATTTCTGCAAGTTTCCTCAGACTGTGGTTTCATTCTTTCCTCCTGCAGATTACACATGTTGTTCCTTAGACTGAGAGGAAGGAAGTGGGTCTGGAAGTTTCCATGGTGGCTTCCACTTTCCCTCCCCGAAGAGCACTGAGGGGAAGCTTTCCCAGGATTCTCCTGCTTGTTCCCTGTGAGCATTGGTGACTCCCCAAGGAAAGCCTGCAGTGGTGTGCCAACCACCCCCAACATCTGTGGTCCATGGGTTTTCATATGCTCAGCCCAGAGCACAATCAGCTTTTGAAAATTCATCAAGAGTTTCTATCTACATCTTCTTCCCGACTTACTTCAGTGCTGTCTGTCCTAGGTAGACAAACATCTGAGTTCTAATTCTCCCTGTAGGCATCAGTCTCCAATTTTCAAGATAATTGCTTTCCCTATGATTTCAGATCTCTGATGAATATGAGAAAGTTACTAATTTTCATCTTGACCACTGTTTTTTTTAATTACTGTATGAGTGACAGTAATGCTCTTGTTAAGGACACTCCACAGACAAGGACTCTCCCACTAGTAAGCATCATTAGCTCAGCTCTCACTTGGAGTTACGTACTAGATAACATATACACTTACTGTGCTGGTCAACGTTCCATTACTGTGGAAAAATACCTGAGACAAACAGTTTTTAATAAGGAAAGATTTATTTGGGCTTATGATTTCAGAAGTTTTAGTCCTTGGTCACTTGGCCCTGTTATTTTGGGACTGTGGCAGCACAAAACATCATGGTGGGAGCACATGGATGATGGGGTTGTTCAACTCATGACAGTCAGGAAGTGAAAGAGTGGGTGGAAGAGCAAGGCCAGGATCCTGGAATCCCTGCAAGGACACACCCCCAAGGAGCTAACTTCTTCCTTCTACCACCTCCCATGCCGACAATGCATGGGCCTTTGGAGGGTATTTAAACTCCAAACTATAGCGTTTACTTATGTCAAATACAAGTCCACTACAACATAGCCAAATTGCTTTGATATAAATGCTATAAATGTTGTCTAGTTAAAGAATGTAGTCATCTCATATCTCAAAAAGAATTGATTTGGAAAAGAAAGGCAGGATTATTTTGTTCATTTGTTTAGTTGGTTGGTTGGTAATATTCTGGGTTACATATCAAACTAAAGCTACCATACAGAGTCAGCAAAAGCAAAATTGTTGTTGTATGATGTTTGGTAACATATTGCTAAACAATATTTATTAATGATTTTCATTAAAACTCTTAACATCTAAAAATAATAGAAAACCTCTAGCATTATTCTGATCCAAAAAAAGTTTACTCCCTTTTGTTAAATTGAGTTATTCCTTCAAGAAACTTGTACACCATATGTTAAAATAATGCCTCAGTGCACCAAATGGTACCCTAAAGGCCCAAACAAATGAACTCGCCTCCAAGAAAGGGGTTTGGAGATTCTTGTCACCCAGAGAGAACAGGCTTGCAGTTTTCTGCTCTAAATAATTCCCTCGTGTGAATTATCAGCAAATGTTTGATTCTGTACTAAAGGTATGCCACTTTATCATTTTAACCTTGGTAAGAGGTACGCATATTAAAAAATAGAAAAGTAAAAATATTTCAGACAATGACACAATTTCTCAATCCACAGCATTCTTTAAGTAAAAGCATTTGCTTATAAAAAGTGGTGTTGAGCACATTCAGGACAATATTCCTTTGATGTTCATTTTTCCCCCTTGGAGAGGACTGATGCCCATTTGAGAAGCCAGCTAATAGGGATAACATCGACAAGGAAATAAATTAACAGCATCTCAAGTACTTGCCGTAGTTATGAACTATTTTCTACAAATAATAACCAGCAAGGTTATTATTTTGTAAAAGTTTAATGAAAAATTCAGTAAATTGGAATTTAAGCAAGGAGGGGCTCTATCTTGGTTGCCACTGAACTGCCGGGTTGAGGCATTGTTATTCTGCTCTAAGACTCATTTTGACTCCAGTGTTGATTCTGAATAGGTGACCTTAGCTGAGGGGACCCACACCCCAAGCAAGATATTGTCGGGAGCTCATGGTGAAGGGTGAGCCTGCAGAGGGCACCACTTCTGCCAGGAACGAAGGGAGAGGGTACCAGGACGTAAACATCAGGCCACGAGAAAATATCAAAGGAGGCGGAAACACACGGGAAGATGGGGAAGATGGTAACCAAAGGGGAGAACAGCGCTCCATCAGGGCGACATCAGCCTAACAGGGGTGAAGGAGCAGTGCTCCGCTACACTGTGTGACCTCAGAACAGTTCCAGCCTCGGGAAAGCTGCAGGTGCGTGGAGATCTCCCACAAAGCCCACACGCAGTGTCACTCCAAGGCTTCTCACCTCGATGTGGCACATACGCACAGTTAGGGATGCTGCATGCGGTGCTGGCCAGCTTTTCTACACAGTACCCAAATGCCTCAAAACAGCTGAGAGGGGGACAGGTTGATTCCAGCTCAGAGTTTCAGAGTTCCAGGCTCAGCCTACTCCATGGCTCTGGGCCTGAAGTGAGGTAGAACATCATGGCAGAAGGGCCACGGTGGAGGACAGCCGCCTGGGTCACGGCAGCCAGAAAGCAGAGGAAGGGAGGGGGAGGATCCGGGGCCAGAACCTCCAGTGAGCTGCTTCTCCAGCCGGGCCCCACCAGCCTCCAGTGACCACCCAGGAGTCCACTCACATTACTAACCCTCTGATGAGGTTCTGCTCTGAAAGTCCTCTGAATGCTCCTGCAGCCGAACCTGAGCTTTGGGGGACATTAAAGATCCGCATCGTCACACGTGGTTCTAAAGGAAGGCCTGTGTCCTTCAGACGCCCTGAGCCCTCCCAGGGCCTTTCCTGAACGTTCTGCTGCTCTTCTCTTGTCTGTGGCCGTCTCTCAAAGCCTGCTTGCTTCTCATGGACTCGTTATGCACTTTGTAGAAGTGTTCTCACTGAAGCTCTTCTCTTCCTTAGACTGGGGCTTGGGAAGTGGAGGAAGAAGACCACAGAGAAGGGTGGCGTCTTTGCCCCCGTAACAAGGCCACATGCCCTCAAGGTGCCCTTCAGTGCTGACGCTGGCCTTGACCTCCTAGCTGAGGCATTGTGTGCCAGGATTCTCCATGGTAAATCACTCATTTCCCCCTCATCCTGTAGGCTTTGAAAAAGTTACTGCCCTGGACTTGGGAATGGGGTGCTGTGCTCTGCCTCCTTGAGGATGGACCCCAGAGCTGGACCTCCACAGGCAGCGGCAGTAGTGAGCTGACACCCAGACACCCTGTCCTCCATACTGCTAGCACCAACAGTGTCTCATACCACCTTCAAGTGTCAAATGTGACCTGCCGGTGTTGAGAAGAAGTGAGAATTATGTGAGTGTAGGATTTGATTGCCAACAGAGACTTCTTGAAGAGTGGGATCTGGAATTATACTCCAGCCCCACCGAGTTGGAAATTTGGTCTGCAAATGATGGTAAAGACAGGGTCGATTTCAAACTCCAAAAGAAAAACTACTCAGTCTGCCCTCCTCTGAGTGTTTCAGAGTTGTTTCAGGGGCTTTCTGCTCTCAGTGATGATTCGTTCTGAAATGAAGGAGCTGCGTGCAGTCAGGTCAACTCAATGCTAACCTGGTCTGCGGCTGCTCGCACCTTACCAAATGGGACTCCTTCCCTGTATTTTTAGAATGTGATCAGATATCTGATAGAAGCCAAGGCAACTAAACCTGATTTATAGGCCTTCGAGGCTTGCGGTGCTGGAGGATAAAATGAGTTTGCATAAATATTCTGAGACAAAAATGAAGACATATCACCCAGCAAACCAGTCTTGAGGGGTCAAGCCCTCAGTGAACGCAGCAGAGAGCTTCTGAAGTTCTGCATTTCCAAGAGTGGTCGATGAATTCAGAGTGCACTTAAAGATCCAACATGCAGCATTTTATTCCTGAGCTACTATCTAGTTTCCTCCCTTCTAACATGCCATAAATTATACAACACATCGATTTCATAAGAGCTCTATCAAGGAGCAGAAGCTATCAGACCAAAGTCACATATCTATATTTTATTCACCTTAAAGGAAAAATTGATTTAAAATATTTAGATGTGGGGGCATGATCAGTGGCTCGGCGGTCACAGCACTTGCCTAGCTTGTGGGAGTGCACGAGTTCAAATCTCAGCTCCACATACACAACGAATTGTTGGAGCAAAAAAAGCTGCATGAAAAACTAAATAAAAATTCTCTCTCTCACTGTCTCTCTCTCTTTAAAAAAATAAATAAATAAAATATTTAAATGCAACTTGTCACAATATCACAAATTTATTGTTTTCTTTGATTCGCCTTAATACAGTTTTGATTATTTAAGGTGGAATGTGTAACTTATAGGAGTCACCAAAATTTTAAATCGTTTCTTTGTAACTTATTTGTAACTCATATAGACAAGTGTAGACAAATCATGAACAAATGAAGTTTTCATATTTTAATGAGTAAAAACATCTTTATATTTTGTTATTGCATTTTGTTCCATAGCTTACAGGATGACCTTTGACATTTTTCCGGGAAGTTTAATGAGGTATAGCTTATGCTTGGGAAAATGGACCATTTTGGGTTCTACAGTTGGACAAGTGTGAGCAAATGTGCAGTTGTGTAAAGAGCATCACAGTTAGGAAAGAGAACCTTTCTGCACTGTATATGTGCCCACACAGGTTTTGTGCAGACATAAATTTTAATTTCTCCAGGAGTAAAATTGGTAGGTCAACTACTTTAATGAAATTATTTGCATGGCTGGAAACTGTTTTCTATTTCCCTACCTCCTCATTGACATTTTCCCTCTCTGCCTCTATCCTTTCAGATTAAATGTTTTGTGATTTAATTTCTAGTGGTTGATACAGGGTATGAAAGAGTCATCCTATCACAGTCTGACCTGAGGCTGTGTGGCTCATTTCACAGAGACAGTGAGCATGCTGGCACTTTTCCATGGTGTCCTCTCATCCATTGTACTGTTCATTCATTCTTGTTGTTTCTGTCTGTGTCATAAACTTTACAATATAGCATTCCCAATTTTTCTTTAAATAATGATCTTTTTAAACAAGTGGAGGTTACAAAAGCATATTTTGTTTATCCTCATTTTTAATGTTTCTAGAAATCTTCAGTTCTATTTAGAACCAAATCTCCATGTGCTATTCTGTTCCTCTGGCTGGAGAAATGTCTTTATACTTCTTGTGGTGCAAGTCCCTGGCACTAGGATTTCATAGGTTTGGGTTTTCCTGAGAAGACTGTATCTCACCTCATTTGTTGAAGGACTCTGAATTGATGGATTTTCTGTGTTCCATCCCCAATAGTCAAGCACTGTCTCTGACTAAAGGTCTGCCGTAAGCCTTCTCTGTGCCTGCACAGGTGATTGATGCCCCTTTGTGCTCTGTGTCCCTATCTTTGGTTTCCTTCACTGTTCCTGTGGTGTGTCTAGTCCTGCAGAATTTTATTTTGTTTTGGTAAGGGGGTTTCTGAGCATTTGGACTTGTGGCTTAATTTCTTTCATTCAATTTGCAAAATGTTCACTCCTTATCCCTTCTGTTCTCTTTTCTCATTCCTCCTTTGGGGATTCTAATTTTAATTGTTTGCACCACTGCCTTTGAATGTTCTGTTCTATGTTTTTATATCATTTTCTGTTTGAAATTCAGTTTCATAATATCTGTGACATAACTTCATGTTCACTAATAATTTTTTCTTCTGTTATCTATTCTACTGGTTAGTGCATGGAATGAGTTCTTCCTCTCTGATGTTATGGGGATTGTTTTCCTTGTATTTTTTTATTCTTTTCTCTAATTTTCAACTTTCTGTTGAAATTCCCCATGCTCAGTCATTTCAGATTCTCCTAAGTTTAGAGCTCGTAAAACATAGATTTCTGGAGAAATGACTGTTTGGAGACATAAAAGAAGAGCTACAAGTAGCAATTATTGAAATAAGTTTATTTTCTTCTCATTTTACTCACTAAGCACTCCTGTTTCTTAATTTCTTGCCCCTGCAGAAAACCTGTCAAGTCTCTGAGCTTCCAGGTCCCTCTCCATTTTCGGCAGTCATGGCTAAGTCAGCAGCTCTAAAATCCCCATTTGTTAAGTTTCTTGCTGTTCTCGACATTGCTCCACTGCGGGCTCACTGGACATTCATGAAGAAAGCCTCTTTCCCCGTCCTCTCCACCTCCTCTCCGACTGGCTGGCTGTCTTCCTGGATCCTTGGGGTCATGGTAGAAGACAGAGGAGATTAAACAAGGGTAATTCTGGCTCTCTAAAGAATAAAAAGACTCTGATTTCTGCAAGGTCTGCATTCTATTGGGAGGTAACACGATTTAGGACTTGTGTGGACACTGGGGTCAACTCCATCTGCATCTTGGACACCTGTTTCCAGCTTTAGTCCTTCCTCCAGGCTCCCCTTCTCTCCTCCCAAGTGGTGCACACAAGCAGGGCTTATCCATAGGGTCATAGAGCCCCTCTGGGGGAGTGGAGCTGGTCACAACTGGCCAGCCACTGCTCCTGATGCTTAATCTTTTCAAGCATGAATCACAGCCCAGAGCTGAAGTGAGATCACCTTCTACCACTTGCTGGGGACCTATGGAGACAAACATACCCTGCTAATGAGCTCCTGGCAGGCTCAGCATTAGTGTGACAGTGGGAACCTGCAGGCAGGCTGTGTGGGACAATGCGCAGCCTGGCAGCATTCCTGTCATGGCCTCTCGTGCACCTGGAGTAGGTGGCTCCTTGTCTCCACCCAGGGCCAGAAGCCCAGCAGCTCATACCTGGCTTTTCCATTTCCAAGCTTCACACAAACCCAGACAGAAAGGGCCCCATTTTAATACTCAAAGTCTTACACACTATGATATTTCTATTTAAATGTGAATGAAATTAATGGTAACTGAAATATCCATGAAGGAAATAAAAGCAATTTTTATAAAGATGCCATGCAGAAAATGTTTTAAAAGCAATAGCTTTGGAACGCAACGCATACAGTGTTATTCCTACTAGTAGAGTGCGCTCTGCAGAAACTAAAGAGGGAATAACTGCCCTAAATGGAGAAGCTGTTTTTTTTAATTTAAGGACAGAGAGGTGAGACATGTGAGTCTGGTGATGTGGAGTGAGAACTCGCAACACCTGGGTAAGAAAGGGACTCCACTCATGACGAGACTTGCAGAGTCTGTAACCAGATGCTGCCCCCCTTCGGCTGCAGTTTCCTCAAATATGAAACGAAGGTAGCTGAGGAGGGAACATCTGAGGACCACCCCAGGAAGAGAGGGGGCTGCATTGCTCACTCTGCAGCTCCCCTGTGTCCCCTCCCAGGTTGTGCTTCCACACACCTGTGCAGCCACCTTCCCTCCCACCTCTGGAGGCTCCCGAGGCCTCCCCTGCCTTCTCCTGGCCCTGGCAGCCCTTGCTCCCCATCTTTCCTCTCTTCCTTCTGTTCAAACTCCTACCTCACTCCTCCTGCAGATGGCTCAGTCAGTGGCCTGACCTTCAGCCTCGGTACTAAACAAGATGAGTTATTTGATTTGCCGAGTCCCTGCAGTGTCCCTTTACTCCTCCTCTGCTGCTCGGACCCCAACCCAACCCCTGCATTGAGTGGGCTTCCCCTGAAGCACCTACCGCCACCCTCTCCACTGCATCTGCATCAGGAATCTTCCTCAAAATAAGGAAGTGATCCTAGAATTCCTCCTCATTCTGCACAAATACCTGGAATGGCTCTCTCCTGTCCGTAGCCAGTTGCGGTTCTAAGCCTGGTGCACCGGCCCTTCGCAGAGGGCCTCCCAACACACTGCGAACTGCAAGTCACAGATGACGGATGGATGGATGGACGATGGACCCATGGAGAGAGACATGGATTCGTTTCTTGCCCATGCATTTATCAACAAACAGTCTCTTTGGAAATGAACAATTTTTTTCTGGGCACCACAAACTGCCCCCTGGTCTTTCTTGTCTTAAATTCCACTTTTCCTTTCTACTGTTCCAGCAAAACCCCACTCAGATCTTGAAGTTTAACTCTGTGGTGAACGGCCTTGGGCTCTTGCACAGATTTCACCCACATCAGCAGCACAAATCATCACAGAGCCTACTTCATGAGCCAGCGGCAACCTTCTGGCTGGAGTAATTCCAAGACTCCATTTTACGATGGCTTCTGAATGAGGTGCCAGGGGAACACGGAAGACAGGAGAAGCAATGTAAAATACAGGGTGGTTGCGAGCTGCACAAATGCTGGTGAGTGCTGTTCCGGTACAAGAGCTTCTGTAGAGACCATCAAGTGGGCCGTGTCCCTGTTCTGAGAAGCTTAATTGTCTACGAGCTCGAGGAGGCCGCTCTTCAACGACCCGTTCTGCAGCAGGCCAGTTCCAGAGCCCAGGAGAAGCGCAGAGGAAGGAGCTCGCTGAAGCCCTGTTGGGGAAACCAGCTGCCTCTTCCCCTTGTGGAGGGCATGTCTCCCACGGGGCTCCCAGAAAGCCTGCGCTGTAGCACACCACGCTCCCCCTTCTGACACACATGGGCACGTGCATCCTCCCACACTCACACACGTGCACACATGTATGCAGATATATCCTCACTGTATCCATGCACACCTGCAAAGACACACGTGTGCACAAACGCATGCTCATATTTCACATACACACACTCACACATGTGCACACGTGTGCCCAGGCACATGCAGACGGACATGTGCACGCACGTTCACACCTGCACATCTCGCTGTAGAAATGGACTCGAGGCTCTGGGCAGTGCGGCCTTGGAACTTGCTCCTCCCTCCAGCTGCAGCCTAGACAGGAAAACTGAAGACACATGGGGTGAGTCTTCTTTGTTTGTGAACATTTCTCACTGAAAACTGTGAAATATTTCCATTTCCATACACACTGTTATTTTGAGGAGGGATTCTGTTTCCCGAGACCGTGACTCATCATCAGGAGGGAGCGGCTGGTGGGCGATGCTAATGTCTTTCTCCCTGGAATCATTAGTGATTGAAATGAGCAGCGCAGTAGACTCAGGGCCCTTGCCTGCTGTGGTGACCGTGAGCAACAGGCCAGGGTGACTTCCTGTGTCCTTTGGCCACTCAAAGTCCCGCTCTGCAGGGCTCAGCAAGGCCAGGCTCAGGTCCCCCCTCTGAGCATGGAGAGGACAGGGCACCTGTGAGCCTTTGCTGATCACACAGGACTCCAGGGAAATTAGGAAAAGGGGCCTTTCCCATCCTCATCTCTGCTGACCCCAGAGTGGAGAGCATGCTTGGGCTTGGGACAGCTGCTTGTCTACCTCACTCTCTTCGTGGTCCTAGCTTGTCCTGGGCCACCTGAGCGTCACAGCCTGCACCTCCCCTCTTCAGCTCCCACATCTTCCTATCAAGAGCAACCTCAGAAGCACACACCTATTTTTAGGTCACTGGCACTGAAGTGGACAAAACATGAAAAGCAAATAACAGACAATTTTTGGCAATATTTGTGAGTTCTTTACGACACTTCAATTCTATCCTCGGCTATAACATTCATGTACGATAGAACTTCACGTTTCATTCACGTAGCACATGCTATTGAGAAAGTCCTACGGAGTCTTGCTTTGCAACAGGTTCCGATACTGTGCCGGCAGAGTAGTAAGAGCCTGTGAGGGATTTCTTTTTAATTAATTTTGATTAAGTATTCAGCGAAACCCATTTATATTTCCCAGTGTACAACTTTTAATGACTCTGTCTAATGCTCATATGGTTTCCTCTGTTAAATTGTTTCCCTGTAGCATTTTCTTTTCTCAGTATGTTAGAAAAAAATTATAGAGAAGAAGTTCATTGTATTTTAAATTCATGTTCATTGCAGAGCAGGTGCCCAGAGGGCATTTCCTAAATGCCTTTTCATAAATCAAAAAATAAGTAGGTGGACAAAGGTTTCCCAGTCGCCTGCCGGACTCCTGTGGCCATCACTGTTCCATCATCTGGCAGGGCTGACGAGGCCACGTAGTGAGTGCATTCCTGGGTCACCTCAGCCAAGTCAGGGGACATTTACTAGGAGCATGTGAAGGAGAGGGTCCTGATTTGGCTCTTCTGTTATCTTGTATGAATCCTCATTTACCACATCAGAAAACTGTCACCCCTAGACCACAGCACCTTTGAGAAAAGGAGCAAGCAAGGTGACCCTGAGTTCCCAGGAGATTCACATCTGGAGGCTCTTTGCAGGACGAGGAATCTCAGGTGCTAAATGGCGTCACCCTTGGGCAGAGAGGACAGATGGCGCACTCTGAGGGACTAGAAGTTTCCGGAAATCCCAGTAGAATTCTGAGGAGGGTGTTCCCCAAAACAAACGCTCCTAAAGGCTGCGTGAAGATCTCCTGTGTCTGCTAAGTACCAATCAGAGCTGGTGTGTGGGGTGGAGCGTGGGGATGACTCTACCAGATCCTGCATTGAATGCCCGGGACACCCAAGCCCACCTGTCCTGGAGCACACAGCTGTGTGAGGCTTGTGACCACTGATTCAGTGGAGACCCCCAAGGGACAGCTGTCCACTCTGACTGCTGTAGAGGCCACGCTGAGGCTACTAAAGACTGAAATAGGCCTGCAGGGTCTCAGACTGAGCCCTAAATCACTTCCTGTCTTCCAGAGTGGAGCCAAGAACTCTTCAATGGCTGACAATTAGTCACACTCAACAATTTAAAATTCAACGCACCCACAGGAAAAAATCAGACAAACCCAGAAACAGAACTCTGTGACTCGAGTCCTGAAGAAACTGTTCGATGTACACGTCGCGACGGATGAGGAAACTGGGACTCCGCTCGGTGCCCTTTTGTTGCTGTCTTAGTGCTGACTCCGCGTTCACCTGGAGGACAAGTCACATACGCGGGAAAAGCCAGGAAACCACTTTCCATGCACTCCCTCCGTAATGAATGCAGCCTTGGTTTGTCCTGGGATTTCCAAATCCCTGCTGACTTCACTCAAAGCTCCTTCAGAGTTTTGGTCAAGGGTGGCCCATCCCCAAAGGTTTCAACATTAAGAATCTCTTGTTGGAGTTAAGTGCTTTGCATCCAAAACATTGAGCTCCCCAGGGAGCCCACCATCAAACACACTTTGGCTTCATTTTAACAAAGCATTTCCCAGAGGAACGCTTGGGAAACACCAGGGTGAACATTTAGGTTTATAAGTCCATGAAGCTACCTTTTGGTTTCAGGCCATCAAGTAAATATTCTCTACCTTAATTATGACCTTCTGCCCCCCCCCCAAAAAAAAAGATGGCCAATAGTTTCAGGAAGTGGTTTCTATGGAAGTCGGGCAAGTAGCGCATCTTTCCTGCCCCTTGTATCCAGGAGCCGTCTTGGCGGATCCTCGCTGGGGCTGACAGCTGCTGGCCTTGCTGTGGTTTGGATCTGCAATGTCCCCCAGAGGCTCCTGGCTGGCAGCATGGGCTTCAGGGCAGCAAGGTTCAGAGGAGGGACTCTGGGGAATGGCTGGACATGGGCCCTGAGCTCCTCAGCAGACCAAGCCACCGATGACCACGGACTCCTGCAGGAGGCACCCGGCTGGAGGAAGCGCGTCCCTGGGAGACGCCCTGTCTGCTTTCCTCCCCTGCCTCTCTCTCGGCTTCCCAAACGTTCCCAGCTGAGCAGCTTCCTCCACCACACCCTGCTCCCACGATGCTCCGTCTAACTTCAGGCCCAGAGCAAGGGAGCCAACCCACTCCAGTCTTCATTCTCTACACCAAGAACCAAAGCAAATCTCTCCCGCTCCACGCTGTCCTTGTCAGGCACGTTGGTCACAGAGAGAAAAGCCCAGCAACACAGTCACATGCTGAGGTTGTTCACTGTCAAACTAGGAGCACCGTGGGACTTTAAGCCCTGAGACGCAATCCATCTCCCAAGATGACTGGCTAGGTGTGTTATGGTGAATCTGTTAATAACCGCAAGCTTCCTTCTTTGGGCATTTATTTGTTAAAGTAGGGTAGCGTTTAGATTGTGCAGAATGCAGTGCTGAGAAAATGCGGCTTCATTCACTCTGTTCTCGCTCTGCTCAGCTCTCACCGGGAGTGCTGGGCTTGGTCCTCAGTGCCTAAGTTTGTGGAGCACGCTTTCTAGCTCCTAAGTCCTGACGAGGCCGACCAGGAGGAGAGAATCTTGGAGAAGCTATTGTTTCAAAATTGCTTGACTCGGGCTCAATAAAGGAGGAGCCTTTTCATGCTGCTGCCGTCCCCGACAATCACCATCCCCACAGGTAAATCCCAAAGCGAGGAATGTTCTGAGAGAGGGTAGTCCTCAGGGTGTAGGGCTCTGCCTGTCACCTTTCCCTGCTTCTAGAACAGTTAGCTGCATTTGACACACAGAGTCATGTTTGGATAAAGGGGTGAATGCATGAATGATAAGTAGATTCTCTTTGAAAAGTGAATCTGTGACTCCAAAAATTTTGGTGATATTTAAATTTTAATCTTCTTTGAGATTCAAATGCTGAATTAGTCAGGGTTCTTCAGAGAAAGAAGTCCAACCTCACTGTCATTAATTCACAAGCCATTATGGAGTCTGCTGAGTGGTTAAGGTACAAAGCTTGCAGGGTGCGCCAGTGGGCTGCAGGCTTGGGAGAGCAGGTGCCACACTTCCCTCAGGTGCTGTCTGCTGGAGAAGCCTCTCTTGCTCAGGGAGCTTGGTCCTTTTTCCCACTCAGAACTTCACCTGATCAGATGAGGTCCACCCATATTATGGAAGGCGATCTGTACTCAAAATTCACTAATTTAAATATTCTCACCCAAACACACCCTCCCAATTAATGCATGAAGTTAGCCATCGCAAATGCACATTGACTAGTCATACCAATGCACATGCTTCAATTTCTCTCTAAAATGCCCTTGTTGGATCCAATTCCATGTCTATCCCTGCATCTCCAGGTCCCCTTCCTCCATACATACTCTCCCCTTTCCTCCCTCAGCTCCTTCCCCTTCTCTTTGGAAAGATAAACTACTGTTCTTAAATTTCTGAAGTCACCTAATACATTGGAATCTAATTGTTCTCTACTTTCTTCAAAGTGAGATGTACTTATCAAAAAATTAGAATTGCTCTACATTTTTCACATTTTAGCATGTTTGTTGAGGTATGAGTGTGCTGCAAATCAAGCAACAAGTTTTTATGAACACAGATATCTGAACTTGTAATGTGGATAAAGATATGAGCCCCATAGACATTAGTCAGAGGAGCTCAGCTTGTGTATCATTTTATACAAGCCAAGTATCCTTCCTCAAAGTATTTGGGACTTATAGCATTTCAGAGTTTGGAGTTTTGCCAAATTTGTAATATTTGCATATGCTTAACCAGTTGAGATACCTTAATCTGAAAATCCCAAATCCCAAACCATTTGAGCATCATGTTGGCACTCAAAAAGTCTCCAGTTTCAGATGATTTTAGATTTTAAGTCTTGGGTTAGGGATACTCAACCTGAGCTAGAAATATCTTCGTTATTGAGACTATTTGTGTCAAGTAGACAGCCACCACCGTTTACTCTTATTTTTTGTTTCAAATGAATTAATCCATAGTAGTTATTACAATTTTGACAGTTGCATATTTTTTTTTAATTTTTAGGAACTAGTCTTTTAAAAATATCTCAGAAAAGATGTTTCACTCAAGCTTTGGCTAAAATTTCAGTCCAATTAAAACGGTGTCTCAAGTAACTGTACAAAAAAAGATTAATTATTACATGTTCAATGGAAAAATAATCTCAACTTTTTCTAACCAACTAAAAGCAAGTAAGTCAAGGAAATTTACTGTAGAAAAGTTGAGGGAGGTCACAATGTACTATCATCAAAAGAAAACTACAACAAAAATGAAAATATTGCTCCCAAGACATTAAGATTGAAGGAGCATTTGGTGAAAATCTTGAAATCTCTATTGAAGACCAGAACCAGCCACCTCAGCATACTTTTGTCTTCTGCCAAGTCATTATAGATAATTGCTGGGTTGCCGGCCAAACTAGAGGACACTCAGTGAAAATGGGCTTTCCGTTAAACAATGAGTAATTCCGCAGCGTAAGTGCCCGTGTGTTTCCTGAGCTCACTCTCGCTGAACAGTCCCTGTTTATCTGAAATGGAAATCTGAGGAGGTGTCCCCTGTATTTTAAATGCAGCCTTGCCAAGAACGGTGCACTGACCAGGTCCCCTGTTGTGAGTCGGCTCTCTCCACCACGGGCACAGGACTCCAGGCCAATCAGATTTTAACTGTGCTTTGATGATTCTGTATTTTTCAGATGGTTAATTCCTAAATATTTCTCATCTTTCCTGCTGAGTCAAAAAACAAAATTATGCACAGTGCCTGTGTGAAAGCAGGAGCTGGGAGGGGGCAGAAGGTGTGGAATGAAGGTGAGGGTCAGGGGAAGCACGGCACCTCCTTCTATTTGTCCTAAAGTCAGACACTAACCCTGAACACATTCTTGCTGAAGTTCACACGTGGAACCCGATCATCAGAGCGAGCCTGTTAGGAGGCCGATTACGCCAAGAAGTGGAGTCCTCGTAAGTGGCATTGGTGACAGGTGGAGACCCCAGAGCGTCACTCTTCCCACCATGTGAGGACAAGCAGGAAGAGTCACAGAATTCCACCCTCAAGGAACCAGGAAGCAGCCCCTCATGGGATGTGGAATCTGTGAACGCCTTAACCTTGGTCCTCCAGAATGGGTGGGAAGCAGCCCCTCACGGGATGTGGAATCTGAACACCTTAACCTTGGACCTCCAGAATGGATAAGAAGGAAACTTCCATGGTTTATAAGACACCGGTTAGTGGTCCTTTGTTATAGCAGCCTGATGGACCGAGAAATGGGCATAGAAGGCAAAAGAGTGAGAGGAGTAAGAGACAGGATAAACTCATTGACTGGAAGGGAGACACTGTGGGTGGGAAGGGACGCAAGAATCTGACCCACAATAAAATCTTCCTAAACACGGCTCTCCAGATGAGCCGCAGGGCGCTCTGCGGCATAATAACCTCTGCGGAGGGAAAATTGCCGAAACTGTGTCCTAGCAGATGCGCTGGTCGCGGTGCTCCTTGCTTTCAGTAACAATTTTCTGTGTAATTAATACTAAACCTTCTGGAGACGCCGTGACTTTCAAGGTCCTGTGGGCTTCCAGTGCTGTGCCAGAGGAGCACATAAAACATTTTCACAGTGAGTTGGAGAAGATTGGAAACAAATGTATGCAGCAGAAGAGACCTAAGAATAAGAATATAAGAAGGGTGTTTGTGCAAGATTATATATGCTGCTACTTGAATTGTTCCCCATTTTTATGTTTAATTATAGTCTTTATTGCCCTCATAAGGAATCCAACTGGTAAAATAACTCAGCAGAAAAGAAATGCACTTCTGTAAGAACTTTTAACCAATCCAACCAATGTGGAGTTTCTACTTGATCTTAAGAAAGAACATGACTGCTGAATTTCACTTTGCCTTCTGTGATACTCTGTGGCATAATTGTGTTCAGACTGAATGGGAAACTGTAGAAATGAACAGGAAGACAAGACGAAATCAGAAAAGAACCACTTTTCTTTGCAATTGCCTGAGGCTCCTCACTTACATTTGTAAATTATGCATCAGCTGCTAATGAAAATGTAGGGTCCCCGGGAAGGGAAATCAGAACTCAAGTGTGTGGAAAGCTGTCAGCTGCCTGGCCCAAGAGTCCTATAATATTAACCTCTGTGCAAGTTTAAATTGTTCCTGGAGCAGTGAGATTACTGAATAAATGTCCCACCACATCAGCATCAGAGAGGGGCCATGCATTCAGAACACTTCTCAATGAGGTCGGTGTATTAGGATGGGAAAATGTAGTCTTGCAAACATACAGAGTGTCATATAATAGCATGGCTACCAACTTTAGGAATTTATATTGTGTGTGACCAGATTAAATTAAGCCTTAAGAAGCTTGAGAAATCAGGTCATGAGAAATAAAGGGAAATGTAAAAGTGTATTTATGCACATTCTATCTTTGCTATGCTGTTCTTGTCAAACAACCCATATTATTTAAACTAGTAAATTAAAATTACCTCTACTTAGAGGCTTTTTATGGACTATTTTGATTGCAGAATTTTAAATGCGTCATCCTAGGGGACAGAGATAGGAGAGATCATTCACTAAAAGCAGATTGACACTGGTGTTTTCTGCTCACTTAAGAGAGAGTTCCCCCTGCTGGTTTAGGATGAAACATGAATTTTGATTCTTGGACACTGCCCCATGCTCTGTGGTCTTAAATTACGCTGCAAACTTTATGAACTTCTGATGAAGTCATATTCTAATATTCACTCATAAAATTATCCATGCATACGATCTGTATAAGTAACTGTGGCTTTAAAACCAAAGTCGATTTGCTGAGTCAAAATAAATCCGAATTATCCCTGGAGAGTCGGCCACATTGCTATTTCTCTCTCTCACTCTGCGTTGTTCCCTCCCTTCCCCTTCATTCTGCCTCTCAGTCACTGTTTCTGTAATACACATGCACATATGTATGTGTATATATAATATATACGGACATGATATATGTAGTGCTGTGTGTGTTCAGATATCATTTAAGTACAATAATTAATAAATGTGATCTTAGACACTCAATATAAATGATAAATCCTTAGAACACCAATACAAATTTAGATCCATCTGACATCAGTACTGTTTTTCTTTTCTACAAAGTGCTGTTCGTTTTTTGCAGTCAGAATTGCAGAGCAAGGTCCATGATCACCCAGGGAGAAATCGGGAGGGTGCATAGGACAAGGGCCTCTCTGGAGTGCAATACATGCAAGATGTGTGTGCACAGAATTGATTACAACAGTGATGTCGAGGAGGGGAGTCTGGGTGTGAAGGAATGATCCCTAACACCCAGCATACTGATTCCAAGTGTTCCTACACACTATGGATTTATTTTTTTAAAAAGTTGAAAATCAAAGGTGGAAACTAAATACTAGTCTTCCAGTTTAAAATAATGGATGGGTGGGCGCTGCAGCGGTTGCTCTGTGATTATGGTGCTTGCTCGGCATGCATGAGTACACAGGTTCAAACCCCAAAACTAAGTGTCAGAGCAATGAAAGCCCTGTGAAAAACTCAATAAAAATTGATTCTCTCTGCCTCTCTCTGTCTCTCTCTCTCACTGTCCTTCTCTATTTAAAATAAATAAATAGGGGTTGGGGATTTAGCTCAGTGGCAGAGTGCTTGCCTCGCACGCACAAGGCCCCGAGTTCGGTCCTCAGCCCTGAATAAATAAATAAATAAATAAATAATGCATCGAATAAGTTCACATCCCCCATTTCCTTCCAAACTTTTACAAAAATTACTGTACAATTTAAAGAAAAGAAGTTTTAACTCAGATAAAATCTTGAGAGGAAACAACAGGGTTAGAAATGTTTGATCAATCTTTAAAGAGGGATCGGTGACACAATTCTCGTTCGGCCAGACTTTAGCCGGACCCTGAACCTTCTACTCTTTGACCTATCTGTGCACTTTCTTATGGAGTCCAGTTTTAGCAAAGAACCCTGCTAAGTCAGCTTGGCAAAAAGGCCTGGACCTCAATATGTCACCGTCCTGGATACCTGCTGGGCTTCTCACCTCCACTGCCCCCCAGGAGATGGCTGTTCACCTGACCCCACGCACGGTTCCATGCATACCACAGACTCCTACTCCACCGTAAAAATATCTAGGATGAAGGGGCCGATACATTAAAGGGGCTCTGAATCAGTAGCACCGCAGGCAACTTGAAGCAGACTTGCAAAGGCGTTTTAAGGAAAACCCTAGACATCTAAACCTTCACATCAACCTCAAAATCCAAATAAAGAAACACATTTTGGTAATAATAATAGTGTTCATTAATATCACACTTACCATATGCCATGCCTAATTAGAAGCCATGAATTAAATGATTAACTTCTTCTAAATAATATATGTGTGTACCTACAAAGTATATCTATCTGTACATATTATAGACAATGTAATATGATAATGTATGAATAATATCAATATATTAGTAGAAAAATACAAAGATCTCATAGAATGACCCTTCAAATGAGATATTCATAATATATTCCTTCCTTGGTATTCTCTAGGTATTGATTCCTGAACTCCCCCAGGACCCTACATTTTCCTTAGCAGCTGATGCATAATTTACAAATGTAAGTTACGAGCCACAGATGCTCACAGACACACAAGCACTCCATGTGAAATTCTGCCCCATTTGCATATAACCTACATGTACCCTCCTGTATATTTCAAATCATCTCTAGATTACTTATAGTATCTAATGCACTGTCCATGCCATATAAAAAATGAATGTACTGAATTGCTCAGGAAATAATAATTAGGGCAAAAGTCTATGCATGTTTAGAACAAGCACTTTTTTTTAAATTTTTCACTCTGAAGGTGGTTGAAACTGTCAAGTGCAAAAGGTCATCTGTTTATGTTAAGTATGTTATACACAGTATTACACATGAGAAATATGCTACATGTAATACTATATGTAATAAACACATTATTAGGAATACTTTTTAAAATACACTTTATGAGGCAGATAATCATTCTAAATCCAACTGTGCCTTTGTAAGGAAGTTGGAGCAGCAAGAGCTTAAGTAACAGGTTCAAGGTCCAACTCATGAGAGTAGGAGCCAATCCATGACCGTGTGACTCCGAGGTCCATGATCGTGAACCAGCATCGCTGCCTATAGGTAAACGCAGAGAGCGTTTGTAAGTTCTACCCTGTTCTTGTTCTACAAATCGCTATTCCTCACAGTACCTAGGAGTAAGGACAACTTCTTTACTGATTCCTCCAAGGATTGCTACAGTGCTGAAGAGTGAAGCAGGCGGTGGATTCCTTTACAGTCACAAGAAAGAAATAAGGCACAACCTTACCAGTTCTGCAAGGGAACGAAGCCAAAAAGTGCCAAAAGGAAATAACTCTAAACTGAGATTACCACACCAAATAAAAAAGTCTTCAAAAAATGATTTTCAAGCAACTTTTGGACAAATTTATTGCTGACATGCAATCCACAGCCACATACAGCGTTAGTGTAAGAGGCGACACAAAAGGGAAAGGGGAGTCCACATGAGGAACAGGAGCAACATATAAATGGCAAACATGAGGAAATACAGCTTCTCAGTTTTTAATTCATAAAAACATAGTGAATCGTTTATGGCAGATAAAAGCATGCTGCATCATTACAATAAGTAATGACAGAAGTCATGGGTGCATAGCACAGCAGACGGGCGAGGAGAAGGGAAGTGCACAACTGAGCAGTATTTGCATGACGTGCGCAGGGCTGTGATGCTGCTCAAAGCGAAGCCACAGTCACATTTTTATCTCTAAATGTTTAAAAACTGTTGAAGCCTCATGACTGTACAGAGTATCTGGTTCATTCTGGCAAAACGATGCATGCAGGGAATTTGATTTCAGTGCCCGTTCCTCCCCTTCCCCGTTGCCTTCCTTCCTCCACTGCCCCACTCCCTCTCCTCTGTCTATGTATTTATGTTTGGTGGGCATGATCTTTTGAGTTTGATGACATCCACCTTTTGATTCTTGGGCTTTAAGGGCTGGGTTGAGGAAGCCATTCCCTATATCCATATGATGGAGAGTTGATGCTTGTATTCTTCTCCACCGCATGGTTTCTGGTCAAATTACCAAGTGTTTAATGCGTTTTGATTCGCCTTTTGGGCAGGGTGAGAGATAAGGGTCTAACTTCATTCTTCTCCATGTGGATGTCCAGTTTTCCCAGGACAATTTGTTAAACAGGTTGTATTTTCTCCATTGTACATTTTTGACACATTTACCAGGAATCAGATGGCTGTAGGTGTGTGGGTTTGTCTCTATGTGTGTCATCTATATGATTCAGTTGGTCTTCATGGCTTTTTTGGATGACAACATCAAGCTGTTTTTTGCTACGACAGCTCTGTAGTGTGATTTGAGATTGAGTATTGTGATGCCTCCTGCCTCGCTTTCTTGTTCAGAGCTGCACTGACTATTCTAGGTCTCTTATTCTTCCAAATGAATTTGAGAACTGACTTTTCTCATTTTGTGAAGAATGTCATTGATGTTTTGGCAGGGCTTGTGTTTAATCTATAAAGTGCTTTTGGTAGTGTGGCCATTTCTACAATATTAATTCTGCCTCGCCAAGAATATAGGAGGTCTTGCCATCTTCTGCAGTCTTCTTCAATTTCTTTCCTGAGTGTTCTATAGTTTTCTTTGTAGAGTTCTTTCACTTCCTTGGTTAGATTAATTCCCAGGTTATTATAAAGTGGATATATTTTCTTACTTCCTTCTCTGCCAAATCACTTTTGGAGTATAGAAAAGCTATTGATTTCTCAGTGTTGATCTTGTATCCTTTGCTAAATTCATTTTTCAGCTTGAGAAGTCTTCTGATGGAGTTTTAGGGTCTTCTAAATATAGTATCATATCATCAGCAGTAAAAGTAATACTTTAACTGCTTTTCTGAGTTGTATCCCATTATTTCCTTCTCTTGTCTGATTGCTCTGACTAGATTTTTGAGAAATATACTGAATAAAAGTGCAAACCATTGTTATTTAAATATGCTTATCATAGTTTACCATAAACTGGAGAGAAATTACTAAAATTACAATATGAATCAAAGAAGCATAGTTAATAAGAAAAAATGGAAATAAAATGAATTACTAAATATACTCAAAAATCTAAAAAGTAAAAAAATGGGAAACAATAAAAACAGTAATGAACAACATTAAAATAATCACTTTAAGCCCAATGATGTCAATAATTTTATTAAATGTAAATAGCTAAAACACATTTTAAAACATAGATTTTTTTAAAAAGTAGATTATAAAGCAAGACTCATTTCTAAATTATCTAAATATTTAAATTTAAGATATTGATATATTAAAATAAAAAACAGAATAAGGAATATCTTCCATATATTCATCAGGAGAAATCTGGAGAGTGTATGGTAATATTGAGTAAAGTGAATACCAATACAAAGAGTGCTAGTCAACCTGTCTTCCCAAAATGATCTACATGTTCAACACAATCTCCATTGAAAACTTAGCAGGATTTCTTACAGAAATCAAGAGGCATTTTTTTAAATTATATGGTATACTAAAAGAACTGGAGTTGATAAAATAGTTTTGAAAAGGAAAGGCAATTTGGACTGCTCATCCCACCTGTTTTATAGACTTACTGTCACCATGGTGGTTGAGACCGTGTGGATTTGGAGACAGGACACACATGGAGACCAATGCCTGGAAAACTCTCTGGGAAGAGGCAGACAGGCCATACTCCAGGCTTTGGAGGCCACTCAAGCTGCACGGCTGGGTTCCAGTTTGTTATAAGTACAACCATGGGTTGGATTTGTTCTATGGGCATCAACTCCTAGTACAGTTCAACTTAAAAAATGAGAATCCAGGAAAAGTCCTATACACAGTATTAATTGATTTTCTACAAAGGTACAAAGGTAAATCAGGAGCCAAAGCACATTCCTATTAAAAGTAAAAGGGGTTGGAACAATTAGATACCAATATGCAAAAAGAAATAAATAAGTCACTAAATGTATCTCAAACCCTGAACAAAGAGTTAGCTGAATATCATTGCACAAATAATCCAAAATCAAGATGTGTAAAAGTTTTAAAACTTGAACCTCATAAAATTTAAGAACTTCCAGTATCTGAAAACATTATTAAGACAATGAAAAGACAAGTCATTTGTCAGGAGAAAACAGTGCCAATCATATATTTGATAAAGGATTTGCATCAAGAACCTGCAGAAGCCATAAAGAAATCACTGAAGTAACTAAGAAAGCAAACTCAGTTTTAAAACTAGGCAAAGATTGGATCAAACACTTCAGGAAAATGGAATGGGCATGATAAATATGCACATGGAAAGATTCTTAACATCACCTATCATTAAGAATCCTAGAACAGCAATGTGATACCCACACCCACATAGTATAATGACTTTTTAAAATTTCACAAAATAGATTTTAGTAGGGTGCAGAATAAGTACGCTTTTTTATATTTCTGGTTAAAGGAAAATGCTTTATCTACTTTGGAGAGCATATTGACAGTTTCTTATAAAATTAAACATATAATTACCTACGTGTGATTCCTTAAAGATATTAGCCAAATGGAATAAAAAGCTACATTCACACAAAAACTTGTACATAAATATTTAGTATGGATTAATTAGTAATAGATACAACTAAATCAAAGCTGAATAAATGCCAAATGAGAAATAATAAAAACTGATAGTGAAATACTACAAATAATATTATATTAAACATGATGTGATACAAATTATTAAAAGAAGTCTCATTTATCTCTCTCATTTTCTTCTTTAGTGCTTGTTTGTTGCTTGACATAAATTATCTGCTCCACCAAGATCAAAGGGTTGTTTCTCCTTGTTTCCTCCTTGAAGCACAGTGATTTTAGCACTTACATCTAGGCCTTGCTATAGCTTGGATGTTGAATGACTCCCAAGGTGCAGGGAGAGGTTTGGCCCCCAGAGTGTCATTAGTGGGAGTCACGTCAGGCCAGGGGGCCTAATGGGGGTGTGGTAGGGCAGAAGGAAAACTCTAGCAAGCTTTACAGTGTGAGCAAACAAAATGGAAAGTTCAGCAGCTTCAGAGCTGAGGGGCTGCAGTCTAAACGCTGAGGCACAGCAGCTCAGTCTACTGACATTGAACCTAAGAGGCTTGCAGGGCCTGGCGGGGCCTCTGTAGCAAGATAACACTCATGTATCAAACCCAGCAAAAGTATAGTAACACATAACCTGGGCGTTCGTAGAGATGTATCAGGAACGAGGGGGGAGGGGCAGAGGGGTAGGGGAAGGGTGGGAGAATAGGATGGGCTCTAGGGGTAAATCAAATTTTAGAATATATACATATCATATTGTTTCATTGGATGCATTTTTGATTGTACAATAACTAAAAACAAAAACAAAAAAAAGAAAATGCAGTAGCAGAAGCAGAAGCAGGAAGCGCGACAGAAAACAGCTCCCCGTTAGGCATGGCACAGTAAAAGTCCCTAAGCTGTAGGAGCTGAGTCCCTAGGCTGATAGCAAGCCCATATATGGAACATGAAATGCACACTTCAACAGAATTGCACCAACACCTTGCTTTGATGCACCCAAAACTTGCTTACGTATAAAAGCAAAAGCCATGCTGTGCTGGGGATCAGGTGCTGGGATTATTCCTGTGGGCTGGGCCGTCACTGGTAAAGCCTCACATCCAGATCTCGGTGTCCTGGCCCTAGCTTCCTCTACAGGAGGGCTTTAGGTCATTGGAAGCATGCATCCACAGGAAGCTGTGTGATCCCAGTCTCTTCCTAATCTTCCTTTTCCCTCATACGCTCCCACCACAAAGTGCTGCCCCAGTAGAGAGCAAAAGGTAAAAGGCCTCTCGATCATGGACGGGAAACTTTAGATCTGTGAGCAAAATGCACCCTTTCTTTTTCACAAGTTAATTATCTCCATATTCTTTGATAGTAATGGAATGTTACCATGGAGAATTTGCACTGAGAAGTTGGACCATGGCTATAACTGTGTACCTTGAACATGCAGAAGGAAGTTGAGAGAGTTGAAAGGAGCAGGATGGAGAAATCCTGGGACACTGTGTGTGGAGTTTAATGGGCAGTTCTGGCAAGGGCTGGGGACACCAGAGTGCCGGTGGGAATGCACACAGGAAGGGCAATGTCGGAGGGGCTTCAAACAGAAAAGAGGACTCCAAAGAGCTGGACCTCATGCCACCCCTCTTACACAGAGGCAAGGAATTAGAAAGTGTTTTGTTCATGCCCTGATACGTCATGGAGGCCAAAGTTGAAAGTAACGGGGTGCTTTATCTGGCCAAGGAGATTTCAAGTCAGGAAAGCATTCAGGCTAGGACACAGGTATTGTTGATGCTCTTAGGCAGATTTACAGAAAGAACCAGGAGCAAAAAGCAGCCAAGCAGAAGGATTTCAAAGATTTTCATGCCTGGCCAGGAGAGGGAAATAAGGCAGGGTTGCTGGAGATTGGCACCTACAGGCGGAAGTCAAGGATGCTGGGCCAGGACAATAGGCATGATGATGTGGGAGCATCTCAGAAATCAGCGAGGCCACAGCTGTCACAGAACCAGAGATGCAGAAGAGCAAGTGTGTTTCAAAGACTTTCCAGGGCAGAACCCGTTCAGAAAATAACCCAGGCTTCCAACCTGCACTACTGGGACCACATCGGGGCTCATTTCCCAGAGGCTGCTTCCCTGTGCTCAGCTAGGAGGACACTAAGAGGCCACCGCAGCCATGTTCAAGCAGGCCCTGCAATGGATCAATGGTCACCACTCAATACAGGTTTTGCAGACTGCAGATTACAAGAGGTGAGCAGTTTACTGTGCCAGGCACTCCTGCCACGATGCACTGGCCTGCCAGATACCCAAAGGTAAGGGGTCACTGGATGGTGGAGCGAAAACAAACCCTTTCTCTTTATTAGTAAATTGTCCAGGATATTTTGTTATAGTGATGGAAAGCTGTCTAACAGAGGACCCGTGTAGAACGGATGATATGTTTAATGCAAGGTAAAGCTCCACGTCCATTATTTTGTCTGGTTTTGTCCAATTGTTCTAAAACATCCCTTTTGAAAAATCATTCTTTTCCTCATTAGATTTATTTGGTTCCCTTATAAAAAAATTGATCATCTGACTTTCTGTCTGATGTGTGGGATTGTGTGTGTGTGTACACTCACATCCAGAATCTCTATTCTTGACAGTCATGATAAAAAAATATTGCCAAACTAGGAATAAGAATATCATAATGTATTTATCTGCCCTTTCACCATTAGCACTTCTTTATTCATTACTATAAATTAGACTATTTTTAATTTTTTTATTAGTGAGTCATAGATGTAAATGTTGATGGGATTTGTTGTCACATTTTCCTAGATGTGTACAATACAGCAATACAATTTGGACAACATCTCACCACTCCCACCCCCTGCACCCCTCTACCTCCTTCCTCCTATCTCCCAATCCCTTGCCTCTCTTCTGGGTCCTATATTGTGTTAAAAAACCCAAGTACAGTATAACAAATTCTAATACCTATGAAGAACATTTTTTATATACATGGCTATAGTATATACAGTGGCATACTTATAACTGCTTGGAATGTACCTTGCTTTATCTCAGTTCCAACGTTTCCCCTTCTTCTCCCTTCTCCTTTTCTTAAAAATCCATTCAATGTAGTCATATATAGGAGGGAATCATTGCCACACACTCATGAACACATGAATATTGACAGAGCAAGCCAAGGCCGGTATCAGTTCATCATCTCCTCCATTTGAGTTCCCCCTTAATCCCATGTTTCCCCTACTTTATCCCCATGGCCTTTTCATGGAAATTGAAGGCTCCCCGCTGGGTTGATAGCTGCCCCTACTCCCTCCCTCCAGCTGCCTTGATGTCCCTCCTATTCCCTCCCCCTCCCTGACCCCTCGCTTCATCCTCCAGTGTCATAGGCAAGGCTCCCCTTGTTCATGTAAAAATTCACTCATTTTGAGGTTACTATTAACTTAGCCAACTTTCAGTCTGTTTCCAATTGTATTCTAGCTTCCACATATGAGAGAATACATTCCACCCTTTAGTCCAGCACTAGTTTTTTGAGGAGTCTCCACGCTGCTTTCCAGAGTGGCTGTACAATCTTGCAGTCCCAATAACAATGCGACAGTGTTCCTCTCTTGCCACAGTCCCTCCAGCATCTGTCATTGTTCGTTTTTTTCATTTTTGTCACTCTGATAGGAGTGAGGTGGAATCTCAGTGAAGTTTTGATTTGCATTTCTCTGATTGCTAGGGATATAGAGCATTTTCTCGTACATTTATGGGCTTTTTGGATTTCTTGCATTGAGAAATTTCTAGTTAGCTCCCTAGACCATTTATTGATTGGATTATTTGTGGGTTTTGTGTTCTTTTTTTATTTTTTGAGTTCTTTGTATATTCTGGTTGTTAGCCCTTTGTCCAAGATGTAGCAGGCAAAGGTTTTCTCCCATTCTGTAGGTTCTTTCTTGACACTCTTGATTAATTCTTTAGCTGTTTAGAAACTTTTTAGTTTAATGGAATCCCATTCATTTATTTTTGGCTTTAATTCTTGTGCTATGGAAGTGTTGTTAAGGAAGGCAGTGCCAACCCCTATGTCATGTAGTGCTGATCCTACTTTTTTTTAAAGTGATTGTATAGTTGCTGGTTTAATTTCCAGATCCTTGAACCATTTTGATTTGATTATTGTTCAGGGTGAGAGGTAAGGATCCAATTTCAGTTGTCTGCATATGGTTGTCCAGTTTATCCAGCATCATTTATTGAACAGGGTGTCCTTCTTCCACACTATACTTTTGCCCCTTTTATCAAATATCAGATGGTTAAAAATTTGAGGGTTTGTTTCAATATCCTCTATTCTGTACCATTGGTCTGCATTTCTGTTTTGATACCAATACCATGCTGTTTTTGTTACTGTAGCCCTATAGTAAAATTTCAGGTCAGAAACTGAGATACTACCTGTTTCCTCCTTGTTGCTGAATAATGTTTTTGTAGAATTCTGGGTCTTCTGTTATTCCATATGAATTTGAGAATTGCTTTTTCTATATCTGTGAAGAATGACATTGGTATCTTGATGGGGATTGCATTAAATCTATATAGGGCTTTGGGTAGAATGGCCATTTTGATTATATTGATTCTGCCTAACCATGAACCTGGATTGTTTTTCCATCTACTCAGGTCTTTTGAAATTTCTTTTTTTTTAAAGTTGGATAGTTTTTGTTGTGGAGATCCTTCATATCCTTTGTTAGATTTATGCCCAAGTATTTTATTCTTTTTGAGGAGATCATGAATGGGACAGACTTCCTGATTTCTTCTTCAACAGACTTGTTGCTGGGGTATAGGAAAGCTAATGATTTATGAGTGTCGATCTTATAGCCAGTCACTATGCTGAAATCATTAATAAGCTCTAGAAGTCTTCTGGTCAAGCTTATTGAGAGTTCTAGGTATAGGATCATGTCATCAGCAAATAGAGACAACTTGACTTCCTCTTTGTCTATTCGAATTCCTTTGATTTACTTCTCTTATCTGATAGCCCTCCTAAGGTTTCAAGGACTATATTGAACAAGAGTGGTGAAAGTGGACAATCTTGTCTTGTTCCTGAATCCAGAGGAAATGCTTTCAGTCTTTCTCCATTAAGCATAATGTTGGCTATGAGTCTGTCATAGATGGCTCTTACAAAATTAAAGTATCTTCCTTTGAACCCTATATTCTCCAGAGTTTTGAGCATAAATGAGTGTTAAATTTTATCAAAGGCCTTTTTATGTCAATTGAGATGATTATATGATTTTTATTTTTAATTCTGTTTAAGTGGTGAATTACATTTATTGATTTGCATTTGTTGAACCAGCCTTGCTTTCGTGGGATGAAGCCACTTGATCATGATGTATTATCTTTTTGATGTATTTTTGGATCCAGATAGCTAGAATTTTATTAAGGATTTTTGCATCTATGTTCATCATTGAAATTGGTCTGTAGTTTTCTTTCCTTGATGCATCTTTGTTGGGCTTTGGTATCACGGTTATATTTGCTTCTTAGAAAGTGGGAGTGCTCCAACCCTTTCAGTTTCATGGAAAAGCTTGAAGAGGATTGATATTAACTCTTCTGTAAAGCTCTGGTAGAATTCTGCCACGAGTCCATCAGGTCCTGGGCTTTTCTCTTTGTAAGGCCTTTGATTGCTGTTTCGATTTTGCTACCTGAGATTGGTTGGTTTAGAATTTCAATGTCCTCCCTTATTAATTTGGGAATGTTGTATGTGACAAGATATTTGTCCATTTCTTCCAGATTATCAAACTTGGCAGAGTATAATTTTACAAAATAAGTTCCGTTTATCTTCTGGATATTTGTTGAGTCTGTGGTAGTATCTCCGTTTTCATATTTGATTTTTTTGATTTTCTTCTTTTCCTTCTTCCTTTCGGTAAGGTTGGCAAGGCGTCTGTTGATCTTATTTATTTTTTTAAAGAACCAATTCTTTGTTTTGTTGATAATTTGTATGGTCTTTTGTTCTTAATTTCATTGATTTCAGCTCTGATTTCCTGTCTTATATTAGACTTGGGATTTGATTGTTTCTCTTTTTGTAGGGATTTGAGTTGGAGCATAAATCTATTTATTTGGTCTCTTTCCTGATTTTTGATGAAGGCACTCAGTGCTATAAATTTACCTTTTAAGAATTCTTTCATACTGTTCCAGAGATTTTGATATGTTGTTTCATCATTGTCATTTATTTCTAAGAAATTCTTGATTTCTGTTCTCATTATCTCTTTTATCCATTCTTTGTTTAAGAGGGTATTATTCAATTTCCACGTATTTGAGTAGTTTCTGTTGCTTTTCTTGCTGTTAATTGCAAGATCATATCATTGTGATCTGACAGTATACATGGGACTATATCAACTTTTTCATATTTGTTAAGGTGAGCTTTGTGAACTAGGATGTGGTCTATTATGGAGAAGTATCTGTAAGCTGCTGAGAAGGTAAACTAGCCAATTTGGGATGGAATATTCTGTAAATGTCTGTTAATTCCAGTTGATTTATACAGTTGATTAGATTAGAGATATCTTTGTTGATTTTTTGCTTTGATGATCAGTCTATTGTTGATAATGGTATATTAAGTTCCCCCGGTATTATTGTGTTGAGATTGATGAGGAATTTAATGTCCTTGAGTACTTTTTCCATACATTTGGGAGAGTTGTAATTGGGGGCTAGATGTTAACTATTGTTACTTCTTCTTTTTTTTTTTTTTTGGTTTGTATTGAGCTCCTGAAACTATAAAGTTTCCTCCAAGCAATCTGCTCATAAATCCTTTTTTTATTATTTTTTTTATTTTTGAACAACCATACAAGTTTTTAACAAAATAATATCAAATGTGTATAGATTCTGGATATTGCAATTACCCTCAGGAGTACCCCCCCAATTACCCACCCTTATGAATTGTTCCTTTTACTATGATATAGTGACTAGTTTTTGGTCAAAATTAACTTTATCGGATATAAGAATCACAACGCCAGCTTGCTTTTTCAGGCCATATGCCTGGTAGACATTTTGCCAACCTTTCACCTTCAGTCTGTATCTATTTTTAATTATGAGATGTGTCTCCTGTAGGCAGTATATTGTTGGATTTTGTTTTTTGATCCATTAAGCCAATCTGTGTCTTTTGATTGGGGCTTTGAGTCCATTCACATTCAGAGTTAGAATAAATATGGGAATCTGGGTTCTTGACATTGTGACTGTTGCTGTGTTTTTCACCATCTTGGATATATTTTATTGTGTTTTGTGTTCATTGACTTTCTCCTGCTTAAGGGTTTTGGAAGTTGTTTGCGTGTTCCTTTGAATGAAGTATGTCCTTGAGAATTTTCTGTAGCACATGCTTTGTGTTCATGTACTTCACTAACTTGAATTTATCACTGAAGTATTTAATTTCCCCATCACATTTAAAGCTAAGTTTTGCAGGGTATATTATCTTTGGCTGAAAATTATTTTCTTTCAAAATTTGAAAAACATCGTTCCATGCTCTCCTGGCCTTTATTGTCTGATCTGAGAAATACATAGTGATCCGAACTGGTCTGTCTCTGAATGTGATTTGGTGTTTTTCCCTTACTGCTTTTAGGATCCTTTCCTTGAATTCTTTGTTATTAATTTTACAAATTATATGTCTCGGTGATTTTCTCATTTGGTTGGGTTTGTTTGGTGTCCTATAAGCATCTTGATTTTGATTTTCTGGATCAATTATAATATGGGGAAAATTCTCTTTGGCAATTTCACTTAGAAGGTTCTTAATGTCCCTTATTTGTTGTTTAATGTTTTCTTCAATACAAATTACTCTCATGTTATTTCTTCTCATCTAGTCAAATACTACTTGGAAGTTTTGATCATGCACAAGAAGTTTCTTTTCTTGTCTGTCCTCCTTGAGCTCAATGTTGCTCAGCCTGTCTTCATTATCTGAAGTTCGTTCTTCGAAAGCTGAAGTTTTATTTTCTACTGAGTTTACTCTGGTATTAGTATCTTCCAATGAGCTTTTGATTTGGTTGACAGTATTTTTCAATTCTAAGAGCTCTGTTACATCTCTTTTCAGAATTTCCAACTCTTTATATTTGTGGTCCCTCATCTCCTGAAATTGCTTTCTTCTTTCTTTTATTAAATCTTTTTTTAATCTTTGATTGAATTACTAATCATTTTGATGATATATTTTCTTGGTTTTCATCTCAGACCCCGACCATGGACTCCTTGGATGGTGAGCTGTAGGATTGAATTAGAGGTTTAGTTCCTTTTTCCTTATTGTCAGGTACAGGGAGTGTGGCTTGAAGTCCAACACTGAATAATTCTCTTGGGGGCTATGCTGATGATATTGAAGCTTTTTATCTCTTTACTTAGTTGGGCTGGAGTACAATTTTTGTAGCACAATTCAATGCCTGGCACCCCAGCCAGTAAAGTATTATGGACCTTTAGGTTTTCCAATACCTCAGGAGTTAGGGGGTAGAAGTCAATAAGTGCAGCCAATACATTCAAGCAAGAGACAATGTGGACAGTAGCTGTGATAGTGTTGATTAGCACCTATAGGAGCAAATGGATTAGTATTTTTCTTTCATGAGAGTCTCACATTATACTTGGTTAGCAAGTGAACACCTGTTCTCTAGTATGGTGTTCACTTCAGTTTGCCAGCACATCAGATCACTGATAGCTCCTAATTGAAGGTGGCCAGAGTCATCATTTTCATCAGCACAGGCTGCTATAGCAAAACACCACAGATGGGGTGGCAGCTCGACCATAGAGATTTGTTGCTCACAGTGGAGGAGGTTGGATGTCCATGAAGTTCTGCTGGCGGTGAGGGCTGCTAACTGCTTTAAAGACAATTGTCTGCTCCATGTGTCCTTCTTTGGAAGAAGGAGCATTACAACACTGTCTGGACCCCTTTGGCCACAGCATTAATCCCAATCACAACTGCCACACCCTGAGGACAAAATCACCTACCTGAGGCTCCACCTTCTAGCTCCATCACTGTGAGCATTCAGATTCAACATGAGTTTGGGGGCACATGAACATTCATCCCATAGCAGGAAAGGATCTATACTGATTCAGAGTACATTAATGCTTTGTCTAAATTGATACAAATGGAAAAGATGGAAAAATTAAAAACCAGCAGTTCTGGGGAAGAGTCCTGTGGGTGGCCCATCCAGATGGGAGAAGTGCGTGAAGGAAAATTTTGTGTGGATGCTCTCTAAAGAGTGCCCCTGAATAACATGGAGGAAAGACAGTCTATTCAACAAATGGTGCTGGACAAACTGGACAGCCACTTGCAGAAAATTGAAATTAGATCCATATCTCTCACCTTGCACAAAAATCAAATCTAAATAGATCAAGGAACTAGGAATTAAACCAGCTATCATACGACTGCTAGAAGAAAAATTAGGACCAACAATTCACTGTGTGGGAGTTGGCAGTGACTTCCTCAATAACATTCCCAAATTGAAGAACTAAAATCAAGTATTAATGAGTAGGATACTATTAAATTAAAAAGCTTTTGTAGAGATGTATTGGGAAGGGGGGTGAGGGATAAGGGTAGGTAATTAGGGGGTGCTCTTGGGGTTAACCTAATTTTCAAAATTTATATATATATAAATATGTATATATATTATATTATTTTGTTAGAAGCTTGTTTGATTGTTCAACAAATAAAATTCTGAATTAAATAAATTTTTAAAAATCCTAAACAGAAAAAAAAGCTTTTGCTCAGCCAAATAACTGGTCAAAACAGTCAAGAGAGAACCTACAGAATGGGAGATAATTATGGCCTGTGATCCCTCCAAAAGGGGACTAATATCCAAAATTTGTAAAGAAATTAAAAAAATCTCGATAACAAAAGCACAAACAATCCAATCAATAAATGGGCCAGGGAGCTAAACAGAAACTTCTCAACAGAGGAAATTGAGCAAGCCAATGAAAACATGAGAAAGTGTTATAAATCATGAGTAATCACAGAGATGCCGATCAAAACTATAATAAGATTTCACCTCACTCCAGTCTGACTGGCAAAGATGAAGAATAAAAACAAAAGGAACACTACCACACTGTTGGTGGAACTGCAGAATGGTACAGCCACTCTGGAAAGTGGTATGGAAATTCCTCAAAAAATTAGGGATGGATCCACCCTATGAACCAGAATTTCTTCTTCTGTGCATTTTCCCAGAGGATTTAGAATCAGCACATTACAGCAACACAGCAAAATAAATGTTCAGAGCAGCTCAATTTATTTGTATGTGTGTGTGTGTGTGTGTGTGTGTGTATATATATATATAGCCAAATTATGGAATCAACCCAGATGCCCCTCACTGGATGAATGAATACAAAAGCTATGATATATAAATACAATGGAGTTCTACTCAGCAATTAGAAATAATGATATTGCAGTCTTTGAAGGTAAATGGATGGTGATGGAAGAAATCACGCTAAGCGAAGTTAGCCAAATCCAGAGAATTAAGGGCTGAATGTTTTCCCTCCTCTGTGGGGGCTAGAGCTAAACCCAGGCTTGGGGAAAAGTTAGTCAAACTCATGTATTAGACCCACCAAAGTCATAGCGACACATAATCTAGGGGAACCATACACATGTAGGTGGGGGAGGGTGAAGGGAGAGATGACGGGGAGAGGTAGGAAGAATAGGGAAGGATCTAGGGAGACCATCCACATTGTAGCATACTCTTTACTCCCCCATGAGAAATTAGATGATACTTATGCAATCATTTAATTCTGGAAAATTTACCATATATATATATATATGTATATGTATATACATATATATATATGTATATGGACTTTATGTCTCTTACAGGGTGTAGTAGGGGTGTAATATAGAAGAATCAAGAGACTGGGGTGGGGAGTGTGGGGGAAATTATGGTTTAGGACTAAATGCATATTGTGTTGTCACTTTACATGCACCTGTGATTGTACAACAACTCAAATCCTTAATAAAAATTTAAAAATTAAAGTGCCTCTGAAGAGAGGGCTCTCTGATATCAGGTGGCCTTTGTGATGGTCTGAGGGTGTCACTCACATCCTTAAACACCCTGGTGGTTGCCATGACATGAGTGGAAGTGACCATGCTGGCAGGAGAGGGAGCTATGTGGGACCCCAGCAGAGTGCTTCTCATGGAGGCTTGTCTGGTAAGTGCTCTACCAACCGTCCACCCTGCCAACAGCAGGGCATGCAAGCATAGCATGTCTGCTCCCTGGAGAGCAGCCAGCCACCTGTGGCAGGAGGATCACATTTAGACCCTTCCATTGCAGTGTGTTGTCCTTTCCAGACCCAAATGACCTTCTGCCAGCACCACCATCCCAGGCTACAGAAAGCTGTGTTTGCTGTCACAGTGCTCCACAGCATATGACATCCACCAAGATGTCTCCTTTTTTTTTGATGCAGTGGGCTCCCACCCATGGATTCTCTGATTCTGCCGAATCCAGAGGTTGCCTGTGGAAGTTAGGGATGGCCTACGGATGACTCAGCTAAAGTACATCTGGAGCCACAACAGGTAGGTTTGTGATGTATCAGAAATGTGCTGCGACTCTTATGCGGTACAGTGTCAGTGTCTACTGCTGTGCAGCAGTCATTTCACACCTTGTGGGGTGAACGTAAGGCCCATTTCTGCTCTCACAGCTCATGTGGGTGAGGATTTGGGGCATAACTTACCTGAGTACTGTGCATGGACTCAGGGATGGCCTGGGGTCGCTATTGAAACTCAGGGAACTTACTGTCTCTTGTGCCTAGTTGGAAATATTCATTTCCTTGCTTCTAAAGAACTCATGGTGATTTGCTTTTTCAAAGCCAACAGGTAGAAAAATCTCTGTTTTCCAGACCTTCTATGAAGGGGCCACCTGATAAACCCAGGCCTACCCATGGATTTTTTTTAGCTCCCAGTCTTTGATCAGGAAGCTCAACTATAAATGCAGAAGTCACTTGCCTCTGTCATATGCAGCATGATCATGGGTGTGGCATGCTCACAGGGAGGAAGAGCCATCCTGGAACTCTGGCTACCTGCCTGCCATCTCTGAACCACCCAGAGCACAGCCCTGGAGAGAAGAGTCTGGAAAGGAGGAAAACAAGTAGGTTTCCGCACAGCGACAGAGGCGATGGTCCCGGCATAGCCAGGAGAAACAGAACCTCTGGTCATGAAAAGATTCTAGTAGCAATAAATTGTAAAGGAACACAAACTGGACATAAAGAAACCAGAATGCAATAAAAAATATTTAGACACTTGAAAATGAAATTACCTGGCAGAATATATTAGTACTAGATATTTATACATATATGTGTTTACATGTCTCTTTGTAGTTCCATATTCTGGTTAACTGCATGATTATGCTCAAGGGGATTTGTGCTCAGGATGGTATGTATTTCCATGTGTGTGAACAGTGTATATACCCTAAGCAACTTGAGCAGTCTTTCTCAGCAGTGCCAGCTGTCAGCAATCTCTGGTAATCATGGGTCATACATTCTAAGAATAGCATTTATTTTGTAGCATGGGAAGAGATCTTGACAAATAATTTTTTTTTTTTTAAGAAAGAGGGGACAGCTAGAGAGCGAGAAAGAGAGATGCAATTTTTTATTCAGTTTTTCGTGTGACTTTCACACCCCAGTACATGGTGCTGGGGTTCGAACTCATGTACCTGCGCATGCCAGGCAAGCGCCACAACCGCCAAGCGACGGCTCCAGTCTGACAAACAAGCTTATACTTTAACTGAAACCCACCGATTAGAAATCCGAAGTTAGTGGATTTCATTTAGTGTTGATGGGATCTTTGATATGCCACTATTTTGTTTTTTATATTTAAGACTTTATCCTGTTAGATTAATTTTGGGATCACAGCAAAAGCCATAGGCAGGCACAGATTTCTCACGCAGCCCCTCTCCCCACACATGCATGGCTCTTCCTGTGTTCACTCTTCCCAGCAGAGTAGACCCACTGCTACAAGTGAGAAAGCCGTAGTGCTGTGTCCTCTTCTCCCACAGTTCTCGGTTCATGCTTGTGTGGACTGTCGGTGCTCAACGTCTGTGGGCTTGGACCAATACGTAATGACGGGCATCTACTGCAGTAGAATCATGCACGAGCTTCGCTGCCTTAACAGTCCTGTGTGTAGCACCTGCAGTGCACCAGTTCACATCTAGTTAAAAGACAGTTTTCTCATAAATGATCATACTCCAGCCTGGCCTATACATCCCTACTAGACTGGATATGGAGATTCCGTACCACTGTGGGAGTGAATGCGGAGGAGTTGATGGTTTGGAGCCGAACAGGATAAATCAAATAACGCAGGTCTTAGGAAATCAGCTCAAGGGACCAGAAGAGGGGAGACACAGATGGGTGAAGCCAGGGTCTACTATGCCTGTATTTGGGTCTTTTCCTTCTGTGCCCTGAAAATTCCTATTCATATCTTCTCCCAGATTTCCTTATACAGAGACAACAAACAGTAGCATTCCCTCCCATCTGACATCACCCAATGTGACCCTACTGAGAAAATGGCCAAAGACAGCACATGGGATCAGAAACAAGTCATGGTATCAACTGTGAATGAAGCAGGAGCAACGGAAGCTGGAGTGATTGCGTGCCATCTGGAAGTGACTGGCTCCTGGTCTAAACCACTAGTTGTGAGGCAAAGACACTTTGCAACCTCTTCTCAAGGGAGATTTATTTCATTTGAAGTGATCACATTTTCCCTGGAGATTTTCACATTTCTAATAAAAGCCCAAACTTCTCCCTACGCATGTTGCGGCAGGTTTTTGAAAATGGCCGTCACCAGCACAGAGCCCTTGAGTGATCCGCTAATCATCCCTGAAGATCTGCGTTCAGAAAGGGGTCTGCTGGCAGCTCTTCCTTAACTAAGGTGGCCCTGAAGCCATTGTGGACCTGCAGGCTTTTGCACTAACCAACCTAAATGTTGGACCCTGCCAGCTGGATCCCTGTGGCCTGCTGGCATATGGGCAGCATTAAACTGGTTAAAATTCTTCCAGGGCTTAGAGGAATTCAGAGCACCAGAGCTCCATAAATTAAGGGCTGATCGCACTCTTTCTGTTTGGGTTTTCTCCAGCACAGCATTCTGTCCTGCTATCTCCAGTTGGTTTGACTTGGTGCATTTCCTAAAAACAGGGGCCAGGTGTCCAGCACTGCCAAGCTGAATGCCATTTCCATTTCAGAAGGAAATTAGCAATTCAAATTCAATTCTACTTTAAATCTTTCAGAATCATTTATAAAGATAACCGGATTTTCCGCAAAGCTAGATGGTGCTGACCATAGTTCCCTGCTTGTTGTACACATTCAATAAAGGTTGATTGATTTTTTTAAAATCATCAATTCTTTCTAAGAATGGTCAGATGATCAATTTTAAACCTAACCTGGGAACACACCAATTTTATTAGACTGCATGAAATATGACCTAGGTTATTCAAGTAGAGAAGTCAATTAACACAAAGAACAATTTTTCAAGACCTAAAGACACTCATTCCTGGTGTTGGTGTCCACAGCCTCTGTGTTTGGTAATCACAGGCCCAGAATGTTCCTCTAACATTATCTTCTGAATTCCAGGAGAGGAAAGCTGGGGCTCTTGTGAGGTTGTTTAACCATTACAATCATTAATTCAGAAGCAGAACCTTGGACTCCACTATCTCTAGGAAGTCTTGAATCTAAATGAGCTGAAACACCAATCAGGGTATTGACCATCCTTGTTCTGAGCACTGCAAATCAATAAACTCTCTGAATCTAATAATTTTAGTAATGGAACTGTTCAATCTTTCACTCACAGAAATAAGGATGAATGTAGTTAATAGTCTAAAGCAAGTTAGAAGATAATTAAATCAACGCTGTTCATCTTCCTGAGAACAGCCTGGAAAGATGAAAGGAAGAAATAAAAGGTTGAAGACAAATTCAAAGTTTGTTTGGTGACACAAACTGTATCTTTTTGTAGAATCCCCTTGCATATCAACAAAAAACAATCCACAGTGACTCTCCAACACTTTCTCCTCATCTTTGCTATTTTGACACTGACTCTGGTGAGAAGGAGAAAAGGACCACTGTCACTTCCTTTCTGCACACACACCTTAATCCTTCCACATGACTGCCATACCACATGCACCTGGTCAGGACATTACCTTGGGGTAGCTCTGATACCACATGCTCCTGGGGGGCCCGGCACCCTGAGTCTGAGAGGCAACCCCCCCTTTTGCTGCAAATCATGCAACATACAGTTTACTCAGGAAGTTGAAAAGAACAAACTCATGCTAAAACCAAGTTTCCTTTTAGTTCAGTTTATAGATGTTCAAGATTATCCCGAATTCCCCAATTATTAATTTAGAAAATAAATGGGTCTCCTAAGAATTTTTTGTGAATTAAAACATTTCAGTCATGTGCAAGGTAGAAAGCATCAGTGTGCTTTCTTCACATTTCCAGGACCTGGGGAGAAAAACTACTTAACAAAAGAACTGTTTAAAACATTGCTGCCTGCCAGTGGCTCTCAGCCTAGGGAAAAATGTATTTGAATAATGTAATCCATAGTCCAGTTCCTTTTGTCTAAAAATAACACTATTAAGGATTAAATAAGGAGTTACAGATACTCAAAATTCTGCTACATTTTAGGTGAATTTTATATAACTTTAAAGCAATTTTTAAACACAAGAAGAATTTTCCACCAAAAGACCTTATTTAATATTTTAGAATTAGCACAAATATATCAATTTGAACTATTACTTAAAAACACTTGGTGGGAAAAAAAAAACCACTTGGTGATTTAATGTGAAAATACTCTTTTTATTCTCCCCATGATAATAAATACAAGCCAGTTCCCATTTCCCTGAAATATATATATATATATATATAGAGAGAGAGAGAGAGAGAGAGCGAAATTGAAATGGGAGCAAACTGATTCTTTAATCTTGGTCCACTAGGATTAATGAGATGCCTTATAAATATTAAATGTTTTCTCACTAATTTATTAAAATAAGCAGATTTTGATCAGATGTGTCAGTAGCTTAGAAGTCATTCCTCTTTCCTAATTACAAGGAAAAACCTAAACAAGCTGAAAATCTACACTTCAGGTGTGTAGAGGAATAAATTCACAGGGCAAACTTGACCCCCAAATAGAAGGGACTAATAGGTGATGACAGAGAATTGAACCTTAGAGGATCTAAGCAACTCAGGAGGCTGAGGCAGGAAGAGGCCAGCCTCGGCAAATTAGTGAGGATCTCAGCAGTTTAGCAAGGCCTTGTCTCTAAAAATAAAAAATGAAAAGGGCTAGGAACGTAGCTGAGCGGGAAAGTGCCCCTGTGTTCAGTGCACTGTGAGAGAGGGAGGGGAAAAATTAACAGAGCAGAAACCTGCACAGAACTAGAATCAGGCAGGGAAAGCTGAATCATAATTAATGCATTACTGGAAGTTCAGTGTGAATAAGTTTGAAAGCTTAGAACCTCAGGAGAAAATCATGAGGACACTGGTAAAACCAAACCATAGGTTAACTACATGTATTGACATATATGTTGCTTAAGTGTTTGTTGCTGTGACCAAAATTTCTGATGAGAATAATTTAAAAGATAAAAATGTTTATTTCAGCTCAAGTTTTCAGAGGTTCAGTGCATGGTTGGCCAACCTCATTGCTCTGGATCCAAAATGAAGCAGACGATCATAGCAGAAGGGCATGGTGGAGGGAAGCTGTCTGCTCCTGGCATCCAGGAAGCAGGGAAAGAGAGGGGAGGGTACTACATGGAAGATGAACTCTTCCAGGCCACACTGCAGTGACCCTACTCCTCCAGCCACAACTTACCTGCCTACAGTTACCATCCAGTCCATTCAAACTGGAATTGAATGATCAGGTCACAGCTCTCATAATCCAATCAACTCCCTGTGAATTTTCCTACATTACCACAGGAGCTTTGGGGATCCACCTCGTATCCAAATCATACCAACACATATAGAGTACATTGTCCAACTCTACTGAGTATGTATTTGGCTCAAGATCCCACAGAACACACAAGGGCAATGAAACACTGGAACAAGTTTGAAAGAATAGAAATTATACAAATCTGCTCTCAGACCACAGTAGTCAGGAGGTAGTTGGAAAAAATCCCCAATACATGGGATTAAACAATCCACTTCAAAATAACACATAGGCCAAGTGAGAAATATCAAAAGAAAAGTAAATTGTTTTTAATTAAATAAAAATGAAACAACTTACCAAAATATATGGTATGCAGCAAAAAGAAGTGCTTAGTGGGAAATTTATAGTTTTGAATACATGTTTGGAGAAGAAGGAAGCCCTAAAATTAATAATCAAAGCTAGTAACTTAAAAACTAGATAAAAAAGTGCTCCAAAGCAAGCAGAATGAAATAAAATTTTAAAATTAGAGAAGAAGGGCTGGAGAAGAAACTCAGTGGTAGAGTAGTTATCTGGCATTTGCAAGGACCTGGGTTCAAACCTCAGCACCACATAGACAACTAAGTGTCAGCAAAACAAAACGCAATCGAAAAATACAAAGGAAAAATTGACTCTCTCTTTCTCATTCTCACTCTCTCTCTAAAAAAAATTTTTTAGCAGAAATCAAGGAAATTGGCAAAAAAGAAAATCAATAAAGAAAGTCAAAAATTCTAAAAGCTGATTCTTAGGAAAATCATTAAAATCAATGAGCCACTAGCTAGGCAACTAATGGATAACATAGAGAAGTCAATAATTAATAATATAAGAAACTAAAGGTCATCACTACAGATCTTGTAGACATTAAAATAATAATAAAATAATATTATAAACAATTATTTGAGCTGGGTATAGCTCAGGTATAGAGCATTTGCCTACCAAGCATAAGGGCTTGAGTTCAGCACTCAAAACACGCACACATGCACACACACACACACACACACACACAATGTTGAAAAACTTGATGAAATGTATCAACTCCTTGAAAATATTATCTTCTAAAACTCACACAAGAACAAATAGACAATTTGAATAAGATATTTATTTATTTTTAAAAATCGAGTCAATAATCATTTTTTCTAACAGAGAAAGAAGTAGGGAATTAGCTAAGTGATAGAGTTCAATTCCTAGTATAACTTCCAAAAAAAAAAAGAAATTATATAATCATATCAATAGATGCAGAAAAAGCCATTTGACAAAATCCAATATCCATTCATGATAAAAATCTCTGAATGAATTAGAAATATATGGGACCATTCTTGATTTGATAAATAACATCTACAAAAATCCTGCACCTGAGATAATACCTAATGGTGAGAAACTAGAAAAATTTCCCAAAATTCTGAAACAAGGGGGATATTCCCACTCATCCCTTTGTTACTATATTGTTCTGGAAGTTTAGCTAAGGTAATAAGAAAAGTAAATAAATGTATAAACATTGAAAAAGGAGAAAAACTGTCTTTGTTCAACTCTGAATAAACTGGAAACATAAGGAATGCACTGCAACATAATAAAAGTTATAAATGACAAACCCAAAGTCAACATCTTATTGAGTATGGGAAAACTGAAAGCATTTTATCTAAAATCAGAAATAAGATAAAGATGTCTGCTCTCACCACTTCTAGTCAATATGGTACTTAAAATTTTAGTCAGAGCAATTAGACAAGAGAAAGCAAATGCTTACAAATAGGAAAGGAGGAATCCAATTTATCTCTATTTATAGATTATATGATCCTACACTTAGAATACCCTAAATATTCCACTAGAATACTTCTAGATCTGATAAATTCAACAGAGTATCAAGATACAAAATCAACTTGCTAAAATCAATAGCATTTCTACACTTCAATAATGAACTCCTTGAGAGAGAAATCAGGAAAACAGTTCCATTCACAGTAGCTTCCAAAAATTAATAAAACACCTAGGAATAAATCTAACTAAGGAAGTGAAACACCTCCACAAGGAAAATTGCAGCGCGGGCGTGCACACACACACACACACACACACACACACAAATAAACTGAAGAAGCCACTAGAAGACAGAAAGACCTCCCATGTTCATGGATAGGCAGAATTAATATCACTAAAATGATCATATTACCAAAGCAATAAATGTAATTCCCATAAAGACACCAACAGCATTCTTCATAGAACTAGAAAAATAAATCCTACAATTCATATTGAAAACAAAAGACCCAAAATAATCAAAGCAATCCTAAGCCAAAAGAGCAGCATTGGAGGCATCATAACACCCAGTTTGAAATTGTACCACAGTCAGAGTAGCAGAAACAGCGTATAAGCTGAAGAAGCTGAATAGGAGAGGCACACTGGATAACAGTTTCTCCCAGACAGCAGAAATCGATTTAAACCAAAGAACTCATCCCTCTGCCAGCAACAGCTGCTCCAGAACACCCAGCCAACACTAGCTCTTAAACACTGTAGGCCAACGTGTACTGCTGGCCTCCCATCTACTACTCATTTCCATCCTCAGGATTATGTTGGAATTACCCTGTTCCACTCTTACATCACTGCTGTGGACCAGGAGACACAGATGACTTGTCCAAGAGATCAGAGGTTTTACAGACACTGAGAAGCAATGATCATCTGCCAGAGGTCCTGGACTTTGGGCTATGAGTACTAGCTGGGTTGGACATAGAATTTTCTCCTTTGGGGTTGGGCTAGAATACTCTTCTTTTGAAAGAGGGTTCCATATATCCTGGGCCAAAAATGGCTAAATGAACACCAAAGTTCATAACCTCTTCCAATAGTATAGAGTCATCTCTGTAAAATTCTGGCAATAGCCACAAGTGACATCTCCCAGCCTCTCTCTTTTGCGTCCAGGGATGGGCATGTGCATAGGTCTTCCAAAATGAACATGTAAAATAGAATATTTGTTGCTACAAGTCAAGGCAGGAAAAACTGAGAGGCTTGTTATTCATTTTCTTTCCCCTTCAGCCAGTGGCAAGGCCCTGGGTGATTGCAGAGCTACAAGATCTCCTGGACCCTTGGCCTGTAACTCTATCGACCTTGAATTTTATGTGGGCAAGCAGCAGATTCTTTCTGTGTCATGCGCTGAAACATTGGGGTTCATTTTTGTGGCTGCTCTTGCTACTCTAACACATTCTTTGCAGCTCTCTCCTGTTAATAACACCTGAGTTCTTTTTAAAAAATTGCTCTTACCTTCTCCCAAGGTTATAAAGGTAAGGGTAGAGACCAGCATGCCCCAAACAGCTCCCGAAGCACATACACTCACTCACACACCTGCACCTGCCTATGAAGGCTCTCTAGGGACTGAAAGCAGATGTGGTCCAAGCTGACCTTCTCTGTCTGAACAGAAGTGGATTACATAGCTGTCTTTGACTAGTGATGATGCTGATGATGAAAATAATATTTTTTAAAGGTGATAGTGCCTGACTCCATTAAACCATGTCTTAGCTTTGGCTGCTCCAACAAAACAGCATAGGCAAAGTGGTTTATAAACATCTATTTCTCAGTTCTGGAGCCTGGAAGTCCACTGTCAAGATGCCAGTGTGGTTCTGTTCTGGTGACTTCTGTGTCCTCGCATGATGAAAAGAGGGAGGGAGAGCTCTCTGGGTCCTTTGATCAGGACACCAATCCCCTGCATGAGGCCTTCACCCTGGTGACACCGTCACCTCTCAAAGACTCAGCCTCCTGAACCCACCTCTCTGGGGAATAGTATTTCAACACTTGAACCTTGGCAGGACCACGGCCATTCAGGCCACAGCAATGAAAATGAAGGTGTTGATTTGTTTTATAACGATGATGACTGACATCTGCTGGCTCAATCATAATAAAGAAATATTAGGGTTAAATATAGTTTTCTGTAAATTGCTCTGGGAATGGGAAGAGCAGGAATCAAACTCTTGAACAAAGGTTTCAGATGTGATATCGAGCAGTTTGCGCCTGTGTTCGGAACGTCCTTGGGCACCAGCTAGGTACGCCACCCAGTCCTGAAGCTGTGTGTCTGATTTATCACGCTCCTTTCTCTTTCCTTTTGTCTTCTCCACCAGGAAGCAAGCTTCCGATGTGTAGGGCTTTTCTGTCACTTGGGCAGCACTCACTCTTCTGACCACGTAGGAACCAGGCCTGCAGCAGGCATTCGGTACCTAGCTGCTGAATAAATATATAGTGGGCTGTTTATGGCATCGTCCCAGAAGGGAAATAATCCCGTCAACCTTGAAGCTAGAAATTTGCAATTAAACTCTCATAGGGTGGCCCCATAATTGTCAGTGTATCTTTGAACATTGTCAATTATTTCCTCCACAAATCACTGCAATTGCACTCAGGAGGGCTGGTTAGCCTCCCTCTAACCTGGAGGGCGTGTGGCTGTCCATGCCGTGTCCACACCGTGTCCACTCTTGTAAGCCCATACCAAGAACACTAACTAATAAGAAGTCGAGCTGTTTTATTTTCTAGTAAGATCCTGCATGACTGCCCTCAGGTTCACTTAATATCCCTAAAGATAGTCCTGAAAGCAGCTCCATCCCTACTGTGGTATACAAAACCCCCCTTTTGGAATAAGGAAAAGGAGTGTTGTTGTTACAATGCCCTCTGGCTTGAGATGAACACAGTATCCTAAATATCATACATCATTTTCCACATCCATTTCCTCAGTCCAAGATAAATAGTAAATTATGAATTGTTTAAGGAATTCAGAATAAATCTCAGACGTTAGTGAGAGAAATCAGGAAAGATGGAAAAGGTCTTTTTCTCCAGCAGACTTGGTTGAGTATTAAACTCAAGATAAATTGCATAATATCTGGTTCTTATCAATCACAGCCCTTTGGGAAGCCACCTGGAATCATCAGGTTCAGGAACCAGTCCACTGAAAGCAGCTCTCACAGGATCTGCCACTGAAGTCCTGGTCCTAGGGTGGATGCTCTCCCAATGGGTCCCCCTTCCCATGACCTCAGCAGCAGCAGCTCCTACAGGGGTCCAGTTGATCTAATGCCCGCGCAGATTCCTCTGTCCAGAGCCCCTGTTTAGTTTCAGTATAGCAGCAGCAAGATCAATTTTCAAAGAAAATCTTTAGTATTATACGACAATAACTATTTTTTATCTGTTTATTCAGAAGTGACTAAGTTTGAGCCAAATGATTTATTATGACCAAATTTCTGAGAGTCTGGTTTATATATCAGAATAGCAGTGTACCGGTTGATAATATTAGCTACAGCTGAAAAAATAGTGACTATCTGCTTTATGATCAGTAAAACCCTATCTCAGAATTCAGGCCCTTTAAAATTTATTTTTGGGGGTTGTTTTTAATTTTACGTAGTTCATTTATTATATTTTCTTAGGTAATTTCCCTGAGAATCAAAGGCACTAAAATTATCTGGTATTTTTTTTTCAAATGAAGCTAATACTACTGACAAATTCGAGACAGTGTTAATTAACCTTAGTTTTTACTAATCCCAGTAAAGTTACCAGACCTATTAATTGAAGTTGCAGACTAATTGATCCTACAGAGCAAACACAAATAAAAACCAGTCTCCACTTGGTGTGCTTTAAAAAACACTGTGTTCAATATTGGTGTTTCCTAGAAGATGTCCCTTTTTCCGATCCATGAAACTATTTTTATAAAAATGGTTTATTTCTTACTGATGCACACACATTGATCACATTGTCTTTCTAACCAATGCTTGCAACTCCTCTAGTCCTGGCCTGTGTAGCAGAAATGGTACGAGCTGATTTGGAAAGCTGAAAGTCTCTGCTTCGGATGCGGTGATCAATTAGAAGTGTGGCCCTGCCAAGCCGAGATTCCCTGATCTTCGCTCTCCGTCGATCTCCTCACGATATGAAACCTGGTTTTGCTTAACTCTGGGCATGTGCATATTGATTTTTCTTCATGAGTTCATTTCCACTGTGAAATCTGAGGTTGAATTGTCAATGCAGAACAAATTAAGATGTTACGGGCACCAAGTAGATGTGATATGTCTGAAAGCACAAACAGATGTTTCAAAGTGATTCAGTGACTGTCTGGAAAGCTTGTATCTGAGTATTTTCCCTTGCAATGTCCCAGAGATGGAATATTAGATTATTAGAGATTTTTCAAAGGATGAAACGTTTGAATGGAAACAGAAAAAAGTACTGATATAGACATATTTACTAAAATTCTTGTTAGTTACTATGTATGCTTTGATGTGGGCTACTTTCTTTATATGAAATAGTTTGGTATGGAATAGGTATTATTAGCTAATAGTAGGTATTAACTAATAGATCTCATAATTGTTCTTACTTTACACAGGAGGAAACTGAGGCTTGAGATGGGTCTGTAACTTGCTCCACACACGAAGTCCTTCAGCAGGAGGCAGGGTCCAAATTGGCTTCAGCCCCTTGTGTGCCAACTGAGCACAACGTGCTTCTTCATTCATACGCTGTGCTCCTTTTCAAAATGAACTAAAAGTAAGTTCTGAAGCACTGTGAGGGGTGGGATGAAGCTTCCAGGCTGTTCTGGGTAACAGGAAATCTTGACCCTCAGGATGGGCAGTGATCGACAGTGACGGCTACACCAGGACCAGAGGGCTTTCTACTCCTTCCAGGTGACCGAGCTTGGGAAATGTCACTACTGCCACAAATGATTATGCATGACACTTCACCTCCACTTGCAAATGTTGGCACAATTTTGTATCATGTCCATATTGATATTCAAAAGCAGTTGGCACTCCAGAATTCGACCGCATCCATGGACAACTGATCTTTAGGTGCACGGCGCCATTTCTGCTAAGCTTTGTCAGAAACTTATGGTTCTACATAAAGTCTGAAACTGTAATTTCTATAGTGAAAAAACAGGATAAAAATCTCTGTTAATACATAAAGATTTTTCAGCTATGACACCAGTAACACAAAAAAATGCAACAAAATTGGATTTAATTCAATCATAAAACTTCTGTTCTTCAAAGACAGCGTTAACAAAATGAAAATTCAGGAGCAAATACACGTAAAGTGTTTGCAAATACATCTATGTGACAAAATAACACTATCTAGAATACATATAGAGAGAATTCTTATTGTACAATAATAAGATAAAAATTCAGTGGAAATTGCAAGATGTTTGGGGCACTTAACATAAGAACATACACAAAAATGATCAAAAGACCTGGGAAAATGCTTCATTTATTTACTCAAGAAAATGCAAAATAAGACCTCTGGGATATAGCAGGGCACACACCCTAGAGTGATCCACGTCAAAGACAATTGACAATTGGAACTCTTAGGGATCACTTTGTTTAAGATATTTCAACCATTCCAGAAAGTAGTTGACACTTCCACATGGAGTCACACATCCCTGTACCCCTGAACAAATCACTCCATTCTTAGCTAGTTAATCAAGAGACGTAAATGTCCTCGTGAAGACTTTTAAAGTAAATGCAGATTTATCCATGTATCCAAAACAACGCCATGGGTGTCCACCACCAGGTGAATGGGGGAACAGCTTAAGGTATATTCGTATGTGTAAGCTTTTTCAACAATAGAAAACCAGCACTTGATATCACGGGTCAGTGTCAAAACAGGCAACTCAGTGAAAGGCAGACAAAATAGCACACGCTGCGATTCTATTTGTGTGAAACTGCAGAAGAGGCAAAGCTAATTTAGAACAGTGACATGATGCATACCAGAGGTTGCTGGTTGCCAGGGCTAGAAAGGAAAATTAACTGCTGGGAGGCACATGCAAACCTTTGAGGGCGCAGATGCTCCATGACCTGGTTGTGCTAGTGGTTACCTTGGCACACACGTTTTCAAAAGTCTCAAACCATGCAGTTACAATGGATGCTTCTCATTAAATGTAAATTATATCCACCTTAAATTTCATAAGAATGACTTCATTGTCATCTTGTTCACCTGTAGATTGTCCAACATTACATGTAGTGACACACTTTTGTTGGGCTTTAGGGATACAGGCACTACTGGGTGAAATACAAATTGGTTCATGCAATATTTGGGAAACCTCCTTAGCATTTACCTTCTGATTTAGCAATCCTGATTCTATTAATTCATCCTGATGATATATCTCAACATGCATATGCACAAAGTTATTCACTGCAACCATTTTTATAATTGCCAATTATTAGAAACAACCAAATCCCCATGTACAGGAGTTGGAAAAGGTGACACATCTCACCAGGACACACCATGCTTTACAAAAACAAAAACAAACAAACAAAAGAAAACTAAGAACATATCTATGAACTCTCAATGAAGCAATTTCCAAGGTTTCTTGCTAAATCAAATTAAAGCATAATGGTTTGTGACACTGTATATTAGAAGGAGAACTAAGAAAATAAATTTATATCTTCTCATACATTGCATGGAGAAACACAGCACCCAAATAAATAGGAAGTAGGGTGAGAAAGTGTAGAATGGAAGGAGGGCAACTTCTACCTAGCAGGCCAGTTTATGTAGTCTGACTTCTAGATATGTCATATACAAAAATACAGTCAACTAAAACACAGAAATAAATGCAATTGCATTTGAAATGAGGGATATAACCAAACTGAAAGTGGGAGAGAGGACCCAAGAAACCTGTAGATACTTTATTTTTTATCATATACCCTCAGGGAGAACCAGTTCTGCCTGAGAGTAGAAAGAAATATAAAGCGATACAAAGAAAGAAATATAAAGCAATGTTGAACTCTATGTCTGAGGGATTTGTGTTGGTTTGAGTGGAGTGGGGCAGGCATTCCAACATTACACTCTCTTCATTTCATGATTGTGCAGATGAGTGAACGGTGTGGGGCTGGGATGTAGCTCAGTGGTAGATTGCATGCTGGGCCCTGGGGTTAGGACCCTGCACCAGGCCACTATCCTGGCTAGGTAAAGCCAGGATTCTCATTGTCAGGTCTAGGGAGAGATGGGATGGAACTGGAGGGATCACTGTGAACCCATGGTGTGACAGATGGTTGTAAGTATAAATGAATCCCTGGATATACGTGTGTACAGTTGACATTGACAGGTAGATTTTGGTTTTGTGTTTTCTGACTCTAACTTCTGAAGGAAACTAAAAGCAATTACATGCCACAGCAATGAGAATATTTAGTATTCAAATCTTTATTTCCAAATAGAAATCAGGCCTTGTTGGTGGAAATATTGATTTTATGGCTGGTGCTGGAAGGTACAAAATGATACTAGGACATATTGTTATGTCAACAATTGGGAGTGTTGAAGAAATTATGGGACACATCAAAATGACACTGAAATCCATTTGAAATGGTTCCCTCTGACTGAAGCACACAAAATAAATCCAGAATCCAGATTCTGTATTGAAATAAACAAACCAATAATAGAAAAACAAAAACTCTTCTATATGGTACAATCCCAAAGTCAAATCAAAAGGAATCATTGAAATAGAACAGTATCATTTAATAATCATCATCAAAAATCATATATAGATAGTAAAAATAGTCAATGAAACAGCTGAGCAAAACAGAATATTAATGTAATCCTAAAGTATCTCCACTGAAGACACTTATTAATTACGAAGGCAAAGCAAAACCTTTAAAGCAGAGATATCTATAAAACGTTACTTGAGCAAAATCATCAAATGAACATTATTGAGAAAGGAACACCTTATTAGTAGTACCATGTATCTCCAAATATAGTGCACTACACAATGACTATTCTCCCATCCCAGTTACAAAAGCATACCTTCAATCCGTTCATTAGAAAACGTTCAGCAATCCCAAATTGAAAGACAATGCACAGGGGCTGGAGCGGTGGCTCAGCATTACGGCGTCGCCCAGCACGAGCAGTTCGCAAGTTCAAACCCCAGCACCATGTATACAGCAAAGTCTCAGAGCAACGAAGACCACATGAAAACATAAATAAAAATTGTTTCTCTCTTTCTCTCTCTCTCTCTCTCACTGTCCCTCACTCTTTAAAAAATTAATTATTTAAAAAGACAGTGCACAGTATCTAGCCGCATTCGTTAAGCACATCAGAGAGGATGTACTGTCCCATGTGTAAGAAGGAGATGTGACAGCTACCTGACATGAGTGATCTTGGTTTGGATCCTGACCAACTCTTTTTCTTTTGCTATAAAAAAAGATTGTTGAGATACTTGATTAAATTTAAATAATGGTTTTAGAGTAGCAAATAATACAATTGATTGCACTGAAGATAAGAAAATGTCCTCAATTTTACAAATACACACGGAATTATAACTTGTAAAGGAGAAATTGTGTAAACTTGACTTTAAAAGGCTTCAAAACATAACATATATAATTATATTGTTGTAGTGCGTATCATATATTTATAAGAAGTTTGGTAAGTGCTAACATTTGAGGAATCTTAAGCGGATTTATATATGAAAATAATTCATTTCTTATGGGTTATTCTTAATGGTTATCTGTAAGACTGAAATTGTTTCAAGATAAAAAGCTTTAAAAATAACACATTACTAAACAAACAATAGTGAAAGTAATAAAAGGATAAAGATACATTAAGGGCAGGAAAACAATGCCAAAAAAGACGGCTGACTCACCAGAAACACAGAAGCCAGAAGAAAATCACCACTCAAAGACTGAGGAGGAAAGAAAAACAGAAATGTTGGCCCCAAATTCCAATTCAATGATAACATATTGAAAATCCTGGAAGATAAAAGGGCATTTTAGCAGACATGCACTATAAAGAATGGAAATTCAGGTTGGAAAGAAAAGTTATCAAAGGAATGTTCAATTTTCAGGAATAAATAAATATCATCCAAATATACATGCCTGCACATATCAAATAGTTTAAACTCATTTTCCTCTTACTTTTTAATAATTTATGTAACTGCAGCAATGATGTATCTATGATGGGTTTAAGAATCTATGAAAACGTAAAGAAGTAGACAATGTGTTTGACAAAACACTTTAATTAAAAGGTCAAAATTATTGCTTACCAAGTTATGCTTTTAGGAAATAGCACGAAAGTAAAATGAGAGAAAAATGTTATGCAATGCAGACAAGAAGCATGGAAACATGAAATTTTTATGTTAATACCAGACAAAGCAGAGGTGCACCACTAGAAGTAGTGAGGGACATTTCAAGATGATAAAAAGCTCAACTTCTCATGAACACATCACACTAAAAATCCATTGCCCTGTCATCAGGGTTCTTCCAGAGAAACAGAACCAGCAGGATGTATGTCCAAAAGTAGGATTTATGGAATACTATTCATCTCAACAGGAATAGCGGTACATGGCCGTGGACAATTAGGCAAGTCTAAATCTTGTAAGGCAGACTGCTAAATCTGTAAGGAAGGGCTGGCTGGCACTCTCAGGCATGCCTGGATCTGTGGTATGTAGGATTCTGCTTCCCTGGGGGACCCTCAGTTTTACTCATGAAGCATTTCAATGGACGGAATCAGGCCTGCCCAGATTACCTAGTGTGACTTTCCTTCCTTCACATCAACCATTTACACACTTTGATCACCTCTCCAAAATGCATTTACAATAGCTTTATTTGTGTTTGATTAAATAACTTGTGCCTGCAGGCTAACCATGTGGACATGTAAAATTGAACATCTCATTAACGACGGAGCTTCCACGTACACAAAGCCCAAAGCAACATATGTTAGAGAAGATGTGGACAAACTCCTAATCATAGTTGGAGTGTTTAATGCCTACCTCTAAAAGGGGAAAAACAAAAAATAAAGAATCGATAAGGAAAATAAATATCTCAACAAGCACTGCCAATTATTTGATTTAATTCACATTTTAAAATAAATTCGCATTTTATGATACAGAGTAATACTTTTGCATGGTGTGTCACCAGTCCTACAAACTTAGTGGCACACAGAACAGCACAAATGTATTGCCTCACAGCTTCTCCCCAGATGAAGGCCTATGAAGAGGGCTCAGAGAAGTTTCCTGCCGCTGGAGCTCATCAGGCTTCAGTGCAGTTGTTGACAGGGGAGGTGCCCTCATCACAGGTGAGAACAGGGAAGCAGCCCGACAGTGATAAGCAGAGTCCCTCCATGCCAGCAGAAGAGTTCGTGACAGCTTGCTTATCAAGGAGAGGGAGACAGAGACTAACTCTCAAGCCAGTCCACACACAAGACAGAGCCCTGTGCAATGTGACATAACCACACAATCGCTAGAGTTACACTCTTCACCTGTGCCATATTCCACCGGTTGTAAGCAAGTCCCTGTCCCCATCCTGCGTCAAGGGGAGGAGCTCCACAAAGGCAGAAACAGCAGGAGGCAGGGTCTCCAGGACCACCTCAGTGTTTCTTTGATAGCATCTAACTCCAACAAAGAAGAAAACACATTTTATCAAAAATATATGAATATTTCCCCAGGTACAACACGTACGTAGTTACTAAAAAAATTTAAGTATATTTCATAAGACAGTAGAGTATTTTCTAATTACAAATGAACCCATTAGAGGAAATACCTAGAAAATCCTCCAACACTTGTGGGAATTAAGCAATGAACTACTGAAGTATCCATGGATCAATAAAAACTCAATAGGTATTTGAAAATATTTTGAATTAAACAGTAATGAAAAACACACATGCCCTATCTGTGAAATGCCTCTCGTGAAATATTTGGAGGAAAACTCGCAGCCCTCAACGTTTATATTGAAAAGAAAAGAATCTAAGAATCTAAGTTTAAGAATCTAAGCTTTCACTTTAAGAAGATAGAAAAAGAGGTACACATCAAGACCAAAGTAAACAATAGGAAAGGATCTATAGGCATAAAACCAGAAATTAAAAAACAGCAAATAGTCAAACAATTGGAAAAAGCAAATCATGGAGTTTGAGAGACTAAAGGTAAAAAATGCTTTTAAAAACATAAACTGGCAGGTTCAAGATGGGGGATCCGAGGAAGACTGTATGTCTGGTTGCTCCAGGGCTCGGGGTTCAGGCAGCGGGAGTTCTGCTCCTCAGCAAGGTGGGTGAAAGAAGGATTTGCTAACATTCAACATAGGACCGCCAGAGACTCAGAAATTCAGGTGCGTTGAACGAAGACCAAGGAGGAACATGCTGGAGCCCAGCTGGTTGTGGTGGCCACAGCAGCAGTGGTGCTGGTGAACCACCGAGAGGCCTGCTAGAGAGTCAAGATGGACAGATTTAGCACAAAAAAGAAAGCCCCCCGATCAGATCGTAGCAGATCAGAGGTTGCACACCGAACCGATGTTTGAAAGGTGCTCCAGTTGTCTCACTTCAAGCAGAGCTGAGGAGGGAGCCCTCCTGCAGAGGCCACGCTAGCCCAGGAGCTCATACCAAACACCACCACACTGTCCCAGCAAGCACCTCCCCTGCAGCCTAGGGTGTCCAGGAAAGAGTGAGTGAAACATGCTCAAGGGAGATTGCACCCAGGGGAATTCAAGTCAGAGAAATGAAGGGGATGCAGCTTGCTTCCTCTGACATCTGGAAGCTGAACAGGGCGTGTGGATTCATCAGGTCTCAGCCTAGGAAGGTTGTATTCCTGGCCAGCAGAGGAGGATTGGCTCCCTGCCCTTGAAGTAGAATTCCAGGTAGGCTTCTGAGATCCAGACTCCCTGCAGAGCTCACATGTGCCTGGGCCGAGGGGTGTGTTCATCTAGTCTCCCCAGAGCAGACACCGTGCAGCAAGCCCTGAGATCAGACCGAAGCCCCGCCACAGGAACCCCTCTAACAGAACTGCAGCAGCCCCGCTCCAGGAGCTCATCAATCTGTCTGCACTGGCAAAACCCCAACAGACAGCACCTCCTGTTCCATCCTACTCCATACTGGGGAGAAGGGGACCTGACAGCTCCTTGAACCAGCTTCGGATCCAGGCCACTTCGCTGGCAGCTCAATGAGCAACACGGTACAAGGTGGCCAGCCTCCAGACTTTGTTCTCTCTTGCCCTCCCGGTCCCTTTCTCTCACCCACCCAAGAACAAATGGAAGGAAGGAAAGGAAACTTGTGCCAGGCAGTGACCATCCATTCTCATTGACTGTTTTGGTCACCTGAGCGTAGACAAGTCTTTTTCCGCTTCACTTGGTGGTGGTGGCGTGTCGCGTTTTGCTGGGCTGATTGGTCTGTGAACATATATACATATACACATTTAGGGGTTTTTTTCTCTCAATTATAACACTTTTAGATAATCGTTATTTTTTCCTTTCTTTGTCTTTTGAGGGTTAGAGTTTGGGGTTTGCTTGTTTTTATTTGTCATTCTCTCCTTTCTTCCCCTGTTAAAAGCCAAATTCTCTGGTCCTCTCTCTGCCGTTACCTTGGTTTTCCTATTTTTCTCCTCTTTCATAGCCGTTACTTGCTCCGTCTCCTCTGCATTCTCTCACATTTTGAACATTCTGAACTCTGCGCTACCTACCTATCACGCTTTCTCTTCTCTTAATGAAGTGTATTCACCTTCTTTTAGAACTCCTTGGTTTACAAAACGTCCTGCAGTTGTTAGTGCTGTGGATGACAGACTGGACACCTGCTCTTTACTTTAATGCTGGTCCAGTCCACAGTTACTTATAGTTATTGCTGTCGGCAATTGCACTCCCCACCATTTTGTTTTTGTGGCAATTAGTGTTGTAGATATCTTAGTAGGCACCAGGTATTCAATGCCGTTTGTAATTTGCATAGGTTTTGATTACTTTTTGTTTCTCCCTTTTCTGTGAGGTTGTAGGAATTCACATGGACACTACAAGTTCACAAGTAGATAAACATTTTTTTTAAGAGAGAGGAACAGAGAAAGAAAGAAACAATTTTTATTTAGCTTTTAATGTGGCTTTCGTTGCTCCGAGACTTCATTGTGTACGTGGTGCTGAGGTTTGAAGACAGGGAACCTTGTTCTACATACAAATTAACTACATTCGAACTTCAGTTGAATTTTTGTACAAAAACTAGAAAATCAAAAATCCAAACTAATGACCAGGCCCCAAGTTGGCATGGCTAGGGGTGGGCCCTCAGTTTGCACTTATGGATATCCACTAATATAGCAAAAACAGAAAATTAACACAAAAACTGTTAATACCACATTAAAAAGGGGTCTCAATTTAGATCTCTCTAGGGCAATTTAGCAAGAGAAGGTTGTTCTCTAAAAGGCCTACACTTAAATATGGAAGAGATATCCATCTAAACAAATGCATGAAATCCATATTAGTAATATAAGAAATATGAAAAAATAAGGTAACATGATACCTTCTAAAGTTCATAATTCACCAGCAAATGACTCCAAAGATGTTAAAGTGTATGAAATATCAGAAAAAGAATTCAAAAGGATTATTATAAAAACAATCAATGAATTTCAAGAAAACACAGAAAAATGACTGAATGAATTGAAGAAGTCACTATAAGGTATGAATGAGAAATTCAGTAAGGAGCTAGAGGTACTGCAAAAATCAAATAAACAGAAATCTTGGAAATGAAAAACATAATAAATCAAACAAAATGTTCAGTTGAATGTCTCTCTAACAGGGTAGACCAGACTAAAGACAAAAATCTCAGAGCTAGAAGGCAAAGTAGCCAGCCATGAATATTCAGACAGTATTACAGAAAATCAAATAAGTAACCATTACCAGAATACGCAAGAACTCTGAGACAACATTAAGAGACCAACTTTAAGAATCACTGTAATTGTGGACAGTGTGCAATATAGATTAGTGAAATAATGTCTTCAGGAAAATAATAACAGAAAATTTTCCAAATCTTGACAATGAGATAAATACCCAGACATGGGATATAATCAAAAAACAAATAGACATGATCAAAAAAGAACCTCTCTGCAACACAATATAAACAAAATGCCTAACATACAGAACAAGGATACAATTTTCAAAGCCTTGAAGAAAAATGTCAAGTCACATTTAGAGGCAAGCCAAACAGAATTACTTCTGATTTCTTAACATAAACTCTAAAAGCCAAGAGATATTCAAATGATGTGTTCCAAGCCCCAAAAGAAAATAACTGTCAAACAAGATTGCTATATTCTTCAGAATCCAAGAAGAAATAAAAATCTTCTAAGATAGCAGAAACTAAAAGAATTCATGACTACAAAGTCAGCAAAATAGAAAACTCTTAATTGAAATACTTCACACACAAGATATCAGACAGAAACCCCAGAACTAACAAATGAAAAAAATTGGAATAATAGTAAAGCAAATGAGAAACAGGACCAAATTAAAACAATAAAAGCAAATCAAAATGACAGGGATTAATAAACATTTCTATAATAACAACAAATGTAAATGGTCTCAACTCTCCAATTAAAAGACAGACTGACAGAAGAAATTAGAAAACAAGACACAACTGTAAGTTTTTTGCAGGAAACTCACCTTACAGACAAACACAGCCACAGGTCTAAAGGGAAAGGATGGAAACTGGTGTACCATACAAATGGAACCATGAAATAAGCAGGGGTAGTTACTCTCACATCCAACAAAGCATTTCAAGCCAGATTAGTGAGAAGAGACAAAGGTCACTTCATATGGTAAAGAGAACAATACAACAGGAAGATATAATTATAGTAAATATTTATGCTGCAAATGTTGATGCAACTAATTATATAAAACAGATACCATTTCAATTAAAGACTCAGACCCCAGAAAAATAGTACTGGGTAATTTCAACCCACTTCTGTCACCAACAGATAGGTCATCCAGACATAATCTCAATAAAGACTCTTTGGTTCTGAAAAATATAAACTGAAGGACTTAACATACATCTATAGAATATTTCATCTAGCAACAGCCAATTCACTTTCTTCTCATCAGCTTATGGAAACTTCTCCAAAACAGATCATATTTTAGGCCACAAAGCAATTTGTAGCAAATTTTTAAAAAATAATATAGTTCCTTGCAACTTGCCGTATCACATGGAATGAATTTAGAAATTAATGTCAAAAACCCTTATAGAAACTATATAAACACATGGAGATTAAACAATATTTTTTAAGAGAGAGAGAAATAGAGAATCAGTTTTTTACTTATTCATCTGGTTTTTGTTCCTCTGACACTTACTTGTGTATGTGGTGCTGGAGTTTGAACCTGGGTCCTTGAACATGCCAGGAAAACACTCTGAGCACTGATCCACTACTCTAGCCCCAAACAATATACTTTTGATTGATAAATGAGTAATAGAAAAAATCAGGAAAGTTTTTTTTTTTAATTCTTAGAATTAAATGAGAGTAGCGATACAATATATCAGATACTCTAGGACACTATGAAGGCAGTTATAAGAGAAGAATTTATAGCTATGAGTGCCAATATAAGAAAACCAGAAAGATACCAAATAAACAACCTAATGACATTTCTCAATGTCCTTGAAAAAGAACAAACCAATTCCAAAACTAGTAGAAGGAAAGAAATAATTAAAATCAGAGCCCAAATCAAATGATATTGAGAAAGAAAAAAAGGATCAATGAAAACTTTGCTCTTTAAAAAGATAAATCAGGGGCTGGAATGGTGGCTCGGTGGTTATGGCGCTTGCCTGGCATGCGCAAGTACACAGGTTCAAACCCCAGCACCCACGTACACAACTAAGTGTCAGAGCAGTGAAAGCCATGTGAAACCCTCAATAAAATTTGATTCTTTCTGCCTCTCTCTCTCTCTCACTGTCCTTCTCTCTTAAAAAAAAAAGATAAATAGGTTGATAAACTTTTAGCCAAACTAAACAGAAGAAAAAGAATGAAGACCCAATTAATGAAATCAGAAATCAAAAAGGAAAAATCATCACAGATGTCAGAGAAACACAGAGAATCATTAGGAAATATTTTTAAAATATATACTCCAATAAATCAGAAAACATAGAACAAATGGATACTTTTCCAGACACATATAACTGAACAAAATTGAATCAAGAGGGCATAGAAAATGTAAACAGACCAACAATTAGCAATGAGAGAGAAGCATTAATAGAATCCTAATATTATGCATAACTAAAAAGAAAGGAAGGAAGAAAATAAGAAAGAAAGAATAATAAAATCTTCCAACAAAAAAAAAAAGTCCAGGATCAGATGGATTCTTGGCTGAATTCTACCAGTATTTTAAAGAAGAATTAATAACAATGCTCCTCAAATTATTCCATGAAACAGAAAGGGATGGAACACTTCCAAAATCAATCTATGAAGCCAGTATCACACTCATACCAAAACCAGATAAGGACACAGTAAGGAAAGAAAACTATAGACCAATATCTCTGATGAACTTAGATGCAAAAATTCTTAATACATCAGGAGATTATACTTAATAACATATTAAGATAATTGTATATCACGAACAAGGTGATTTTATTTCAGGGATTCAAGGATGATTTAACATATACAAACTGATAAAAATAATTAATGACCTGAGTAGAAGAATAAAAATCAAACAGTTATCTCAATAGATATAAGAAAATCTGGCAAAATTCACCACCCATTCACAATAAAAACACTGAAGAAACTAGAGATAGAATGAGCCTACTTCAACATCATAAAGGCTGTATTTGAAAAACTCAAAGCCAACATCATAGTGAGTCTGGAAAAACCGAAAGCATTTCTTTTATAATCTGGAACAAGACAAGTATTTCCTCTCTCACCACTCCTATTTAACATAGTATTAGAAATTCTAGCCAGAACATTAGGTTAGAGAAGGAAATAAAAGGGATAAATTAGGAAAGGAAGAAGTCAAACTGTCACTGCTTGCAGGTGATATGATCCTATACTTAGAAGATCCAAAAAGCTTCACTAAAAGACTGCTAGAGCTAATAAACAAATTTAGCAAAGAAGCAGGTTACAAAATCAACATACAAAAATCAATAGCTTTCCCACACACCAGTAGTAAATCTGCTGAGAAAGAAATCAGCAAAATTATCCCATTCATAATTTATATTCAAAACATATAAAATATCTTTAAAATCCCACAAACTATGTATGATAATGAAAAATGAGACATCAGTACAGACCCTATAAGCATCATGTTGTAAAGAAAATGAATTTATGCCAGTGAATTTAACAATATCATAAAACACTGAAACTTCTTGAGAATTGTGACTTCCACAATTGACTGAAGATGATAATAGAAAATAGGGACAGATGTTCCTCTATTACAAATATTCAACTCATTATCAAGTGCCTTTATACAATGAAAATTTTAGGCCTAGAGGGTTTCCCTGTGAAAATAATTCAAATTATGCAGAAATACTAACATTTCAGAAGTTAAAGAAGAAAACACATGCCAATTCATTTGACAAGGGCAGTATTAGCCGAAACCAATCAGATGCAGACACTGTAAGAAAAGAAACTTCTAGGCTGATATTCCTCATGAAGCCTGGTGTGGTGGCACATGCCTGTAATCCCAATGACTCAGGAGACTGAGGCAGGAGGACGGCAAGTTCGGTGCTAGTGGTCCACCACGTGCCCTCCCCACTGCATCTTGAGTCCAGAGAGAGACCTGCTGTCCTGGCAAAGAGCGGAGTGGGCTGCCCTTCATCCCTCAGCCCAGTGTTGCCCTCCCACCATCAGCAATGCTATCCAGGGAGGAGTGCTCTGTGCCCCTGCAACTTCACTGCCCAGGTCTAAGGCTGCATGAGCACCTCCCCAGTATTGAGCATCTGCCTTCTGGTTGACCACAATAATGAGAAAAATTTAAAAAAAAAAAAAAAAGGATAAAGAAGTGTTTTGATGAGTCCGGTTACCAGTCAAGTTAAAGAGGTTTAAAACATGTTGTGTTTTAAAGCCTTCCAGGCCTGCCGTAACTTCATTCTAAGAATAGGAGTTGAGAAATAGAGATGAGAGCAATGAGGGTCTCATTAATCTGAAGGAAAGTACTGTAGCAAGGACTTTGAAATAGAGGAAAACGGTGAGATTATTAGAATGGTGGCAGAAGCAGTCTGATTGATAATAGGGGATAAAAGTATAACAAATTGTAATTAGCACAGTAAGACATTCCCCAGCTGGTTCATTCCAGTGGTGTGAGTACGCCTGGGAACACGAAACACACAGGGTCAATAGCACTCAGATACAGCACAGCTGAAACTAGACATGAAGCCTCGCTTTGCAAGAAATTGGCGTCTCTAGGAACTGAGTTTTGCTTTGGCTTCATCAATGTGCTCTCTAATTTCTGTCTCTTGACTGTTTTCCCTTTCACCTGCCAAACTGAAAAGTAAAGCAATAATTGCTCTTTCAGCCTTTTCAATACTGCAGATCAGTGGTAGGCATAAATTCAATCAATACAACATTATCCAAGCTTAGTATTTCATAAGAAAACCACCAGCTAATACACAGATATGAATGATCCTACATTTGTTTCGTATCACAGGAGGAATGAAGAAATCAAAGAAAGAAGATTTAGCACACAAGGAATGAAAATCAAATGTTCAGCAGAAGAATATTTATAAGATGTTCCTAAAAACATGGGAGAGAAAAGTGCCCCCACTCTCTTTCTTGTATTCACTTGAGTGCTTTAATTCTTCACCAAAACTAAGTAAATGCCTTTTAAAGATAAATGACATTCTGTCAGCTGAATGCCTTACTGGAGAGCAGTCACTCCCACCACCCCATCCAGAGCAACTGACAGCTCAAAGGACAAGAAAGTTCCCTCTCCTGACATTCCCTGTGTGTCATACTGGTCTTCATGCTTTGGTAGATCACTATTCCACCCTTATTTATTCCTAATGTTGTCTTTTCCCTATATGCCTCATAAACAAATAAGAAAGTCTCTGGTTTTATTCCCAAGAAGGAAAGCAGATTGAGACAATTTAAAAAAAAAAATACACTCACCAGATGGCTCCTTTATGCCATCCTGGCACCAATAGTCTGAAAAGAGTTGAGGGCTTTCTGCTGAAGATCTCAGAATGGTTAAATGCAGAGCATTGACTGGCAATTACTACAGTACGCATCTGACACATGCATTTTACAGAGTCATGCACACTATTATCTTGGGAAGTTTAATTATCATCCAGTTTTGGTAATGAAGCTTCTTAGTAGAAAGGTGGCTGGGATAAAAACACCAGTTCCACATACCTTAAATTCGCAAGGGCCATGTATGACACACCCACAGCCAACATTATACTTAATAGAGAAAGACTGAAACCATTCCCGCTAAATTCAGGACCATGACAAGGCTGTCCACTCTCACTACTCTTACTCAATATAGTCCTCAAAAGCCTAGCCAGAGAAGGAAATCAAAGGAATTTCTAATAGAAAAAGAGGAAGTTAAATTATCTCTATTTACTGATGATATAATCCTATACCTAGAAGGCCCAAAAAACTCCACCAGAAGACTGCTGGAGCTTACAAATGAATTTAGGAAAGTGGAAGGTTACATCAACACTCATAAGCTTTCCTGTGCTCCAACAGCAGTTCAGCCTCAGAAGAAATCAGGAAATCTGTCCCATTCACAATTACTGCAAAAGGAATAAAACATTTGGGGATTAATTTAACAAAGAAAATAAAAGAGCTCTAAAATGAAAACTATAGAACATTGAGAAAAGAAATTTAAGAAGACCTGAGAAGATGGAAAAGCATTCTATATTCTTGGTTAGGCAGAATCGATATACTTAAAATGGCTATTCTGTAAAAAAAAAAAACCCTGTACAGATTCAATGCAATCCCCATCAATGTACCAATGACATTCTTCATAGGTATAGAAAAATCAATTCTAAAATTCATTTGGAATAGCAAGAAACCCAGAATAGCCAACGCATTATTAACTTAAAAAAATGAAGCAGGAGGTGTCATAACACCTGACCTGAATTACAGATCTGTAGTAACAAAAAGAGCATCGGTATCAAAACAGACATGAAGACCAAGGGAACAGAGCAGAGGATTCTGAGACAAACGCACAAATCTTTAACCATTTGATATTCGACAAAGGGGGCAAAAAATACAGCATCGAGGAAAGACAGCCTGTTCAACAAATGGTGCTAGACAAACTGGACAGCCATATGCAGACAACTGAAATCAGGTCTTTATATCTCACCCTGCACAAAAGTAGTATCAAACTGGATCAAAGAATAAGGAATTAAACTGGTAACTATACAATTGCTAGAAGAAAAAAATAGAATCAACATTGCACCACATCAGTGTAGATACCTCCTTCCTTAACAAGACTCCTATAGTGCAGTAAGAAAGGCAGGAATCAATGAGTGAAATGCTTCTGCACAGCCAAAAGAATTAGTCAAAAGTGTCAAGAAAGAACCTACAAAGTGGGAGAAAATCCTTGCCTGGTACACCACCAACAGGGGACTAATATCCAGAATACACAAACAACAAAACACAGCACCCAAAATGAAAACAACCCTATCAATAAACGGGCTATGGAACTACACAGAAACGTCTGTGTAGATGAAGTTCAAAAAGCCAAGAGATACATGAGAAAGTGCTCTAGCAATCAGAGAAACGCAAATCAAAACTGCATGAGATTCCAGCTCACTGCAGTCAGAATGGCAAAAATGAAGACTATGAACAATAATGGATGCTGGAGGAGCTGTGGGAGAAAGGAACACTAGCACACTGTTGGTGGGACTGCAGACTGGTACAGCCACTCTGGAAAGAAGTGTGGGGACTCCCAGCTATCCCGCTCCTGGGCATTTTCTCAGAAGATCTTGAATTAGCATATTACAGAGACACAGCTACATCAACGTTTATGGCAGCTAAATTATGGAACCAACCCAGATGCCCCTCACCGGATGAATGGATCCAAAAACTGTGATATACATACATATATATGTGGAGTTCTACTCTGCTATTAGAAAGAATGATATCATAGCTTTTACAGCTAAATAGATGGAAATGGAAAAAAAATCATGCCAACTGAAATAAACCAAACTAAGAGACCCAAAGGTCAAATGCTTTTTCCCATACGTGGAAGCTAGAGTAAAACCTAAGATAAGATGACAGTTAGGTAAGTTTAATTAACAAACCCACCAAAGCTGAAGCATCACATAAGCTGGGGGAACAGTAACTATGAAGTGGGGAGGGGCAGAAGGGAAAAGGGAGGTTATCAATACAGCTGGGAGCACCTAACGCCCATGAGAAGCCAAATTATACTCAGGCATATCATATAAACACAGAAACCTCAACAATTAACATACATGTGTATGCTTATTGCTATCTATAACATGGAGGAACTACAGAGGCATCATGAGATTGGGGAATGGGTAAAGGAGGGAGATCTTGGACTAGGATCTGGCTAAATTTACTCTGACAATAACCTATGTTTGCATGAATATGTAACAATTCCCTCCAGTATGTAAGACTGCGTTAAACCAATAAAAAAAAAATACCAGTTCCACGTATTACAGTTTAAACATCTACCTCTCTTCCAAACCGGTGTGGGAAAATGGCATTGCACCATAGCAGGTAAAAGGGTATATTTGGTCCTCCCCACACTTCCTCTAGGTCATCAACAGCATGATGTCACAGTCCCTGTCCACTTCCTTTGCACCATGTGTGCAGGCAACTTGGGTGCTTGAGACCTTTCATAATCCCCAGGGGAACATGACCGCTTCAGCCAGCAACTGTTGGGCACTCAGTGTTGAAGCCACTCCTCAGTACAAACCACAGAGGCCCAAGAGGAAAGTAAGAAGACTTCTACATGAAGGAGAGGAGGTTACGTGCCCGTGTGTGAAGACAGTGCTGAGTAGGGAGAAGTCATGTCTGACACGGGAATCGCTTACGCCTGGCTGCGAACGGGACTCCTGGGGGCTGTGGATGTAGCTCTGGGGCACAGTGCTTGCCTAGCACGTCCAGGGTCCTGGCTTGGATTCCCAGAGCCATAAAAAACAAAACAGAACCATTGCCCAGAGGAGAAGCCCTCCAGCAATAATGGGAGGGTGGTGTGGACGGTTCAGGAGCAACAAGGAAGCAGTGACTTGACCTATGTGCTTCTTTCAGTGTTGGAAACTGAAGCCAGGGCTTCTTGCGTGCTCGGCAAGCTGTGCGCACGACCTGTACCCACAGCCCCGGAGCCTAGCAATACTTTTCCAAAGCCTGATTTCCTCAGCGGTGTCCCACATCCCTTGAGTTCTCTTCAGTAGGAAGGCCAGAGGCAGGGACAGTGTTTGCATAATTCCTTTCAGTAGCTGTGGATTTAAAGAAGGAAGACTGAGATCAATACCTAGTAAGCCCCCGTCCTCGGTTTGTTTTCTGCCCAACTCTTGACGGGGACAATAGAACACGAGAAATAGCAATCTCAAGCGACCACAGCTGTGTCCCAGGGAGCCTGCATTTGAACAATGCAACGTCACGTCTGTGATCTTGTGTCAGAATCACAGTGTGTGGGGTGAGCGTGCTGAGCAGGCAAGGCAGCTGTCCCTTAGGTGTTACCTGCCCACAGGATGCCGCAGCAAGGGCCTGGAGGAGGTTTCCACCCCAAACAGCCAACTCTCACACTGGGTGATCCTCAGCACACCAAGGGGACTTGACAAATAATTCCTTTGCTTTATATGTTCGGTCCCTGCTACGACTCAAACAGCCCAGAGTGGCCTGCCTTGCGGTGAAGGGGCTTTTCTGTAGCACAAAGGAGGCCCAAGGCAAGTGCCACCACTTCCCAGGCAAGCGCCCCCTTGAGGTAGCTGCAAGATGGCATTTGGAGAGTGCTCTTCCTAATAATTGGAACACCACCACCACACACACCCCTCCACACACACAC
>PVKS010006340.1:0-77366 GCA_004027875.1 Aplodontia rufa
CCACTCTCCCTTTAGGAAATAAAAACACCTAGTTTAACATGTAAGAAGGTTCACAGCTAAGGGGAAGATAAAACTTCTTACCTGCTGAAGCAGTCAGCACTGGAAAGAGGGCCAACAGCTTGAGTCAGGACAAAGTAGGTGACTCGTGTGTCTAATAAAACTCTATTTTCCTACCTGCTGTATCAAGGGTTACCCAAAGCACCACTGATCTGATGTCTCTCAGGCTCACTGGAGCAAGTATCCTCAGACCTTTCAGTCTAAGGCTGATTTTACCCCTCGAGGGACCACACCCAGACTTGAGCTTGAAGTGCAGTTGCTCTCCAGCCTGCCCTGCCCGGGCTGATTGGGGCAACCCCTCTTATAGCACCCTTATGCTAGAAGGGGGCCTTGTGGGTGGGTTACCTGGGTGGCGGTCACGTTGGGGCAGCCAAAAAGCTGCCTCATTTCTCTAATTGTCATTTCTTCTTGGCCTCCCTACCCAATCTGTTTACATAGATCTTCAAGTCCTGGTCAACAGCAGGGTCATAGGGTCCTGCCTCAAGCTTTTGTCACCTCCTTCAAATAGCTGTGGCAGCCTGTGTCATAAAACACACAGCCATTAAGTTTCTCCCCTCCACTAATTCTGGATCGCTGTTGGTGTGTTTTCAAAAGGCCTCTGATAAGAGCTGAAGAACACAGGGTTTTCTTGCTTTTCTTGGATTACCTCCTTAACCCTAAAATTAACATGTCGGGGGCTGGAGTGGTGGCTCGGCAGTTACGAGGCTGGCATGCTGGAGGACCAGAGTTCAAACCCCAGCACCGCGTACACAACGAAGCCTGAGAGCAACGAAAGCCACATGAAAAACTAAATTTAAAAATCTGATTCTTAAAAAAATAAAATTAACATGTTTGACTAAACATCTCTTAATTCCTTCAGAAACACAGGTTAGAAGATGTTCCATTCAATGAACATTATGTCCAGGGTGCTTATTGCTAATTGGTCACCTACATCAGCAGGCTTCTTAAGAATCCATTCCTATTTATCAGGGGGTATGACCATGGAGTAATACTGCAATAATATCCCTGCATGTCAAGACAAAAGGTGACTTAAGGAATTCATCCTTGAATCTGCCAGGGTTTTCTGAGCAGCTACCAAACCCTTTCTTCCACTGAGCCACGTCAGTTACTAAAAAGGTGACATGAATCCTGATAATTCCTCTGTCTTCATTGGCATTTCCCCAAGTGGGAACAGATTCCCTAGTGTAGGGTAGGGTGTCCTCTTAGTTCCTAGCCTCAGTCTCATTAGAGATGGGATTGGTGGTGAGGCATGGTAGAATACATCTGTAATTCTAGCAACTCAGGAGGCTGAGGCAGGAAGGTCACAAGTTCAAGGCCAGCTTCGGCAATTTAACAAGGCTCTAAGCAACTTTGTGAGACTGTCTCAAAATTAAAAAGGGACTGGGGATGTGGCTCAATGGTAAAATGCCCCAGGGTTCAATCCCTGGTACCATAAAAGAAAGAGAGAAATGAGAGATGGAATTGGCGGGGTAGATCGCCTAGAGATCAGAGAGGAAGAAATGACTCAAAAAGAAAACCTAGAATGGAAAAACTTCAGAAAACAGCTTATCAATCAAATCTTACTTGGGCTAAATTATAATAGTATATCAGTGTAATTTATTATGCATGTGGAAGCACAGTCTACCATGTTTTTCTAAGACAGTGCTTTTAAAGTACTTGAACCCAGTTCACAAAAGTGACAGCCTTTTAGCCTTTTCTTTTCAAACAAAGACTAATGAGGATTCAGAAGTTTACTTGCTTGGCATAAAATTAGTAGGAGACAAGTTAAACATCAGATTCTTATTCCTTTAGGGTGTTCTCAGGAAGTTCCTACTTAGACCCCAGTGTTTTTTAGCCCTGTAACATATTGGAATCACCTGATTTAAAAGATAACCATATGCCCTGGTCAATTAAATCTGGAGCAGGGAACCCAGGGTCAGTATTCTCTGTTTCCCCAGATAGGCTACTCTAATGTATACCCAGGAGGCAGACTTACCGATGCATCTCGTTCAGGGACCCAATGCTTGTAAGCCATGCAAATGGAATTTCTGTCTAAATAGTTTTTGTTTTTCTTAATTCCACCAGGAAAAATCTTTCCTCTAAAAAGCAATCCTACTCTTTGGGAAGAGTAGAATTCTGAGGGAGATTAAGATTATGGCCAATGCACTGGTTGGAGGCAGAGATCAGTGAGGATGCCTGGGCGGGGTCTCTTGATTCAGGGTCCTAATATAATTTCATAAAGTCCTGGATGTAGGGCATTTCTCTTCCCTTTTCCTCCCATCTTACAGGATAGATGGAGCTGAGGAATAGAATTGTAATTTAAAGACCCACTTTCCAGGGAATGCTCTGGGCCTCCTCATTTGTATGGAGGCCATGCAATATCACAAAAGGAAATAAGTTTCTCCATTTTGAGGTCATCTAGCTTAATTGATCCCCATTATTAGCAGTTAGGCACCCTAAGAGTGAGTCCTTTGAAATACTGGGAGTGTTCCCCATGTCTGTAGAGTTGACAGCCAACAACTAAAGGTCACTACAGTCAGGATGAGCATGTTCACTACAGAATGCTATGGCATGGATCTGGAGAGGTCCCCAAAGGCTCATGCTGATGGCTTGTCCCCAGATGGCAGCACTGTCAGGAGGAGGTGGAAACTCTGGAGATGACCCCTCATTGGAAGAGTTGGGTCACTGGAGGCGTGTCATTGAAGGTAGTGTCTTGTCCTTGGGTCCTCTCTTTCCCTCTTTCTGCTCCCCAGCTGCCATGAGGGGAGCAGTCTTGCTCCACCACATGCTTCTGCCAAGATGCGCGGCCTCATCTCAGCCCTACAGCGATGGAGCTGTCCAGCCATGGACTGAAACCTCTAGCATGAGTCAAAACAAACCTTTCCTCCTTGAAGCTGTTTTTCTCAGGTATTTTGTCACAGTGACAGAAAGCTGAGTAATACACACACTATGTTCCTAAAGAACTTGTAACTAAGATGCCACTTCATTCCTTTTACTGTGATATTTGGTTATTGTCTTTCCCAATAAGGCCAAAGAGGTCTCACTAAATCCCTCGCACTGCTCCTGGTAACCACGATCTATCTGACTATAGACAATGTTTGCTCATTATATCAAACACAAAATAAACTTCTCCCGACCATTCATCTATCATAAAAACGCTTCCAGTCTGACAATGACCAGGAGCCCAAGATGAGGCACCACCTCTCCACCTTCACAGCCAAGTTCAAGATGAGCATCAGGCCACAGACTTGAAGTATCTTTAAATATGGTTGCTGTTTTCTAAGATTAAGTCCTTAGCTCCATGGTGAGGAGCTTAAAAGCCATATGATGCTTGAAGCTGACTTTGACTCTGTTCTTCACTAATACCACAATGTATGTAACTTCCCCCGAGGCCATCGAATTCAGGGTCTACACATTCCTTCTAGCGTGTACAAGTCTATCCCAAAAATAGAGAAGATGGCTAATTTTGCCTTTAGCATACAAATCTATATCTATTTCTTTTAAGAGAAAAACTTTAGTTAGCTAGAACAGTGGTTTTGCTGAAGTGTAAGATATTTGAATAAGCTATGCTGCATACCTGTACAAAAACGTAAATGTGTAATACCATTGTCAAATATTTTGAAGAATAATAAGGGATGATAGGAAAGGAGGAGAAGGGGAAATGTTGGAACTGAGATAAAGCAAGGTACATTCCAAGCAGTTATAAATGTCACTGTATATACTATAGCCATATATATATAAAATGTTCTTCATAGATATAAGAATTATGTCACTGTATTTGGGTTTTTTAGGAATGATATAGGACCTTGAAGAAAGGCAAGGGATCAGAGGATGGGAGGAGGGAGGTAGAGGGATGTGGAGGGGGATATTGAAAAAATTTTATTGCTGAATTGTGTGCATCTAGGAATATGTGACAACTAATCCCAACATTATGTAAAAGTGTAATGCACTAATAAAAATTAATTTTAAAAAATCTACTTCTGAAAATGTGTTCTGTAGATATAGTGCAAATGTGTCCTATAAGAACAGATGTGTTTTACTGCAGCATTGTTTCTAATACAAATTGTTACAAAAAGTAATGTCCATTAATAGAGTAAAAATGGATTGTTCGATAAAGGATTATGATGTGGAAAAATAAAACCAAAAAAAATCAAAGATAACCTTAAAAACAATAAACAGGAGACTGTTTAGAAAGGAAGATGTCAGCATAAGAAATCCCAATTTGAGGTGCAACCTAAAGCTTCTGTGAGATGTAATTGCCTTCAGAAACCACCATGATCAGGGCTGGAGCGGTGGCTCAGTGGTTATGGCACTTGCCTGGGATGCGCAAGGACGCAGGTTCAAACCCCAGCACCAAGTACATAGCAAAGTGTCAGAGCAAAAAAAGCCTCATGAAAAACTAAATAAAATTGATAATTGATTCTTGCTGACTCTCTCTCTCACCCACACTGTCCCTCTCTCTAAAAGAAAAAAGAAAAAAAGAAATCACCGTAATTACTGAAGCTTCTGCTCTGTGTGTCTTAAGGTATCGTGATTGAGAATGTTTACAGCCTTCATAGCACACACCACATACCTGAGACTCACACTGATTTTGCTTCCTCAGCCAAAGCAGATCACCAGCATACCATCTTCTGGAATTCCCAGAAGCAGGAAAATTCTCCAGTCAGTGAAGGGATACACGAGAGAAATCTGCAGGACTGTTCCAAACTGGTTTGCAGAGTAAAATCACTACAGGAAATGGCTGTGACGCCTACGTCTGTCTACACAAGCAAGCAACTGGTTCCCTTTTCCTCTAGTGTCATTCTGACAGAAAGCTGACTTTGGGGAATCTTGATGCTTTTCAGACCCTTCTCCCCATCTTCCCATTGTGGTTTTAGCTGTAAACGTGTCTCCTGCTAAGCCACGGTCTCACAGTTTGAAGTCTACAGCAAGCAGCTCTCCCAATCCTGAGCAGCAGTTACTTTACCCTGCATTAGGTGGGACAGGTGAGCTATCTTCCGCAGGTTCAATTGAGACATCATATTTTCTTTGCCCAATAATCTATTGGTGTGGGACAGGAGTGGGGCTTGGGAACAGGCTTCTGAGTGAATATGTGACCATTTCTGATTCCCAAAGCCCCAGAGTAAAGGTATTCACAAAGAGATAAGCCGGTAAGAGTGCAGAGAGGAAGAGCTGTAACAGAAAATCGGAAACGCTTTGGAAAACAGGGATGCACCGGGTTTAGAATCCAAACAGCCTGCAGAGACTACCGGAGAGGTGCAACCTGAGTGCCCATCTAAAATGCCAGGGCGGTCAAGCCCAGGACCCTCCCTGCGGGCGTCTACCCTGCAACATAGGCATCCTGGCCTCAAACCACCCTTTGAGGTGCGTATGTGTAATACACATTACAAAGCAAAACTAAGTCAATAGACAGTGCTTAACAGAAACTGGAGGACTGGAGAGGGACACAGAGGGTAGGGACAGAGCACTGTTCAGATGGGGACAACCTCACAGCTGGGGACAGCTGGGGCAAAGCTTCCAAGTCCTGGTCACCAGGCAGCCCTGCAGATCAGCTGAGGTGGGTCTGCACCTACTGACACTGTAGTCCCTCCCCAGAGGTCTGTGTGACGGGAGACTTGCACCAGAGTTGCCATGATGTCACCAATCAGCTCTTAAGGTTGCCAGCCCAGCCTCGGTTTCTTTTGCTCGATTTGAGATAAATCAGGGAGAGGCAAGCAGTTCCACCCAATGAAGCTTCACAGGGGCTCATGTTGAAGCACGAGAGAAGCCGGGAGGAAGCAAGCAGGAAGGCGTGTATATCTGAGGTCCTCACTGCCATCACCCCAGGGGTGGTCAGAGCCAGGCATCCTGCATGTACCAAAGCCACAGCAACGACGTTCTGTAAGCCTTGAAGGAAGCTGGTGGTGTAAAGAGAGCTATCCTGAGAAAACCTGCCTTTCCTTAAAGATGAGATGGCTGGGAAATCAATCCTCTCTTATGCCATCTCAGTCTCTCATGAACAGGTACAGATCTTTTATTGTCATTATCCCCTAAACAAGATAGTATAGCAACTATTTGCATAACATTTCCCTTGCGTGAGATATTATAAATGACATAGAAATCATTTAAAGTATAGAGAGGCTGTGTGCTGGTTATAAACACATGCTCAGCTGTTTTATATAAGGGACTGCAGCATCCTCAGATTTTGGTGTTCCAGGGATCCTTCAGTCAGTCCCCCATCGATACAAAGGGACAGCTGTATTTCCTATGGATCAACCCTTTATTTTGTATATTACTGTAACATATGTTTAAAAGTAACCTGACGCCAGGCATGGTGGCACACACCTATAATCTCAGTGACTGTGGAGGCTGAAGGATCATGAGTTCAAAGCCAGCCTCAGCAACTTAGCAAGGTCCTAAGCAACTTAGCAAGACCCTGTCTCAAAATGAAAGATAAAATGGGCTGGGGATGCAGCTCAGTGATAAAGCTCCCCTGGATTCAATCCCTGGTACCAAAGAAGAAAACTTAAAAAATTTTTTAATAAAAGCAACATGAGGTGAAAAAATGAATATTTTATACAAGTTCATGAAGCATTTGTTCTGCAACAGCAGTGTGTCAGACACCATTCTGTATCTCCCTGAGGTCCTTCTCACACCATATCTCAACTGATGGTTTTACCAGCTGACCGTTGCCACAACCATACAGCTTAACAGATCATCCCAAACAGAATGGCATAAAACAATGATCATTTTCTCTTGCTCACATGTCTGTGGGTCAGGTGGAGATTGGCTAACCTTGGACAGGCTGCATTTGGTTTGGCTCCAGGTTCCAGGCAGAGCCCCAATTCTGCTCCACACATCTCTCATCCTCCTTGGACCAATAAACATCCCGGGAGATCATCTCAAGGAATGGTAAAAACGTAAACTGTGTGGGCAAAGGCACCCAGGCCATGCTCAGAACCAGCTCGCTCTCGTCTGCCCACATTCCATTGGCCTCAGCAAGACACAGGGTCAAACCTGCCATCAGTGGGGTGGGGAAAATAGTTACCCAAGAGGGGGAAAGAGGTGGGAGCCATCATGCCATCCACCACACCTGCTCTTTGTCTGGTTCTTTGGGGGTGGTGACAGCCCTGAGGGCAGAGACTGGGTCTTATTAGCAGCCCTGGTGGTCTATATAGTGCCCAGCCCCAGAAAGTTCCAGGAAATATTCATAACTGAAAGTCTGCCAGAGCTGTGGGAGGCATAAGTGAATCCAGGAAAAAAAGAAAAAAAGAACACAGAATCTGAACCACCAGCAGTCCCCTTGTTCCCTGTGAGTGACTCGCAGTAAACCCAGACAGTTCTTCCATGTCCAGGGCAAGGTTGGCATGGAAGATTCTCTAAACACTCTGCCTCCCTGAGTAGGGAATCTTCAGAGTCCAAGGGCTCAGAACTGCAGTCTCAGCTCCTCCTTCTCAGAACAAGGAGCCCCGGGACCTGAGATTTCCCCACCTGACCTGGAGCTGCCCCACTAGACCTCTTCCTTCTCATGCGACTGAGCACAATATTTCCTGCAACTACGGCTGTAAGCCCATTCTCAAGCTTGCCAGCATGGAAGTCACATAAACATAGCCAACTCGCTTTGTCCTCCTCAGACACACGGCAGTATATAATATCCCCATCCCTACCGGCCCCAGCCAGAAAGGATGTAAAGAAGTACAAAAGAAACACACTGTGTCTAGCCAATAAGTATTTGAATAAGAGAATGAAGTCAACGATGCCTATCTGAGAACTAGAGTAATAGTAAAAACTACTGTGGCAAATATTGGGCATCCATTCTTTCATTTTATCTCCAGGAGGTGAGCACCATGCCAGTTTTAGGATGATGTAATAGAAGAGATCAAAGTGGTTAAGAGACTTGGCCAAGGTCTTGAAGCTTCTAAGCAGAGACAGGTGTTTCCAAATCCCTTGCTCTTCAATATATACCCTCTGTAGAATGAGCTTCCAGTTTCCTCCCCCAGCAGCTGACTTCCCTGCTTCCCCATCAATCGAATCCCTGACGCTCAACAGGGCCCGAGGTCGACCCACACAAATGCCACATTTCCCATCCTCCTTTTAAGTAGGAGTGGCCATGTAACAAAATTTTGGCCAGTTAAGTGGAAATGGAAATGTGTGACCTTCCTGGTAAATCTCCTTAAAAGGAGATTTCAAAGTCTCCACAATCCAACTATTGGGTATATGTCCAAAGGAAATCAAATCAGTATATTGAGGAACCATCTGCACATCTGTGTTTATTTCAGCATAATTGACAATAGCCAAGTTTCGAAATCAACCTAAACATCCAACAATAAATGAATAAAGAATACGTGGTGTTGGGGCTGGAGCAGTGGCTCAGCGGTTACAATGCTTGCCTGGCAGGCTTGAGGATGTAGGTTCAATCCCCAGTACCACATTCATAATGAAAGTGTCAGAGCAACAAAAGCCACATGAAAACTAAATAAAACTGATTCTCTCTTTGGCTCTCTCCCTTTAAAAAAAAAAAAACAGAATATGTGGTGTATATATACACAATGGAAAACTGTTCAGCCATAAAAGTAGATGAACTGCCATTATTTGCAACAGCATGGGCGGAACTGAAGGGCAGTATGCTAAATGAAATAAGCCAGACACAAAGACAAATATTGCATATTTTTAGATTACCTGTGAAATCTAAAAAATGTTGACCACATAGAAGTAGAGTAGAACAGTGGCCAGCAGAGTAAGAGGACAGAGAAGATGGGGAAAAGTTGGTCAACAGGGACAAAGGTACACGAGATAGGAGGAAGAAGTATTATTGCTCTAATTGCACCACAGGATGACTATAGTTAATGATAATGAATTGTACATTCCAAAAATAGCTACAAAATAGGTTTTTGAATGCTCTCACCACAAAGAAATGCTAAATATGCCAACTGATGGATATGCTAATTACCCCAATTTGTTTGTTATATAATGTATGCATGCAGTAAATCTCACATTGCATGAGGGTACATAAGCATGTACCCTTATTATGTGCCACTAAAGAAAGTAACAGCACAGGTATCATCCTTCCACTAATCATCCTTCCTTCTGGCTCAGTGTGGATATGGTGGCTGGACTGTAGCTGCCATCTTGGAGCACAGGGTGCAGATGACTGGCTGAAAGTGATTGGACAGCGAGAAGGGGACAAGTCCTCAGCGACTTGTGAAGCCATTCACCACCCAGAGTGGCTTCTTTCATAAGTCCAGCCTTTCTGTCATGCACAGCCAAACCTAGCCCCAGGATGCTGCCTGACTGATTAGCATCTGTAAAGAGAACCCAGGGTACCACCAGGTAGCACATTCTCATGACCCTCTGACACTCTGCTGTTCCAAATGGGCAGCTTCTGCTGACTGAAGAGTCACTTTGACCCAGGAGTTGCTTTTCAACCACTCTCCCAGTGAAAACTGCCCCCACCCCAGGCTCCCGTTCTCACTGGGTCAGGCTTAGCTTGGGCTTATGCGAAAGTCCACAAATGTGCCACTCAAGGGCAGTCATGCTGAAACTTCACAGAGTTATGGCGCTACAGAGCCTTAGAGAAATCTACTCCAGTCTCTTTCTTGGGTGGGTCATGAAAGTAAGTTTGAAATGAACCCTCTTCTCCAAATCCTAGGGCTGGTCAGATAAGGAAAAGATGCTTCAACTAGGACCTTGTACCAATGGAACAAAATTCTAAAATATTGTCCTCCCCGACCCCTACCCCCAGCCAGGGATGTTGTTTTGGTTTCTCTCCCTGGACTGGGACGAAACAGCAGCTTTACCCTGACTCTCCAGGAAGTGGCTTCAGAGGAAAAAAAAAAAAAAAAAAAACCACAAACACATAATAGTAACAGTTTTCAATAATCAAAACCTCAGAAAAAGGCTGGAACCAAAATTGCTGTAGTGTGGGAAACAGTATGTCTTCAGCAGGCCCAGAGCCAGGGAAAAGAATTTACAAAGATTTTCAGTAAAACGCTCTTCTCCTGCCCTACTTTCTTCAAATGCTTTTTAAAATCACAGACCATTTGACATTTCTTTTGGAATCTGAGTTGACCTTCTTAAAAGAAAGAAATTTCAAGGGCAGCTCATTCCAAGTATTTGAGTTAAAATTCTGTGACGCTATTTTTTTTTTCTTATCAAATAACCCTTTCACCCTCCTTAGTATAAGAAAACGTAGAAGATAAAAAGCAGGGTTGGGCATTGAAAAATGACATAAAAGATGGAAAAATGAGTAGAAAGTTGAAGGAAGGAGAAAGAATGCAGTAAGGTAGAAAGGACTAATAATGTACCGTGCCTGGGGTCCCAACTACCACCTGCTGCAGCATGTACTGGAGCCCCAGGGGACAGTCACCACCTTTGATGCCCAGATATCTGCCTTCTGGCCCCAGGCTTCTTTCTTTCTTGCTTGCTTTTTAAATAGAGAAGGACAGTGTGAGAGAGACAGAGAGAATCACTTTTTATTGAGTTTTTCACATGGCTTTCGTTGCTCCAACACAGGTCTGTACGTGGGTGCTGGGGTTTGAACCCATGTACTTGCGCATGCCAGGCAAGTGCTGTAACCACCAGGCCACGGCTCCAGTCCCCCCAGGCTTCTTTCATAGACAAAACACATAGCCCAAGAGTATGTATCTGTTCACCCAACTTTTTTTTGCATTTTCTTTCATTTTTAATGTTTTCTTAGTGTACTCTAGTTACACATTCATCTTGATAGATTCGTATTTGCGTGGAATATAATTTGCTCCATTTCAGTCCCAAGTACTTTCATATTCCCCTCCCTCTTCCATTCCTTTAATCCTATACCACCTTTTATTTTCATTTTTAAGAGTTACAAATAGGGGTTGGAGCAGTGGCTCAGTGGTTACTGTGCTTGCCTCGCATGCTCAAGGACGTGAGTTCAAACCCCAGCACCTTGTACACAGCAAAGTGTCAGAGCAATGAAGGCCACATGAAAAACTAAATAAAATTGATTCTCTCTCTCTCTCTCTCTCTCTCACTGTCCCTCTATCTCTCTTTTAAAAAAAGTAACAAACAGATGGAAAAGTTGAAAGAATGATATGGCCAACACCACTATACATTTCACCTAGATTTACTAATTGGTAGCATTTTGCTAAATTTATTTTGTTCTCATTCTGTCTCTGTGCATACGCATATGCATGCATACAACACAGGTATGCACGAACACACAAGTATATTTCACATTTTTCCCCCTAAAGACTCAAAAGTCAAACTTCACCCCTAAGGATTTCAGAATAGAGGTCGGAATACATTTTTTAACAGATTAAGAACGAGCAGGTAAATGATAGCTCCAGAAAAGAATCTCAACCATTTAAAAGAAGCAAAATTTTTATTCTATGGTATATTTGAATATATCAGTACTGAAATCACCCTAAAGACTAAACTTTTCTTTATGACTATTCTCACCTTGTGTGCAGAAGGTCTCAGGCAACCGTCCCAGTTCTGAGCCAGGCAGAACAATCATTTAAGAAAACAAAACAGATGGCATTGAATATTAATGAGGTCAATTAGCTATCAGATCTGGTTCCTATCACTTAGTCACTTCCAGTGTGTAAAGTGAATTTCTAAAAACCCACATATGTTTCATCACACAAAACCATTTGAAACCCATGGGAAAATAAATATCACATCAAAATTAAGTTTGGAAATTTCCTACAAATTCCAAACATGTTAAAAAAAAAAAAAAGCATTTTTAAACCAAGTCTCGGGAAGCCACAGAATTTTAAGGGTATGAAGGATAAGGATGATCCTCTAGGTTCAAATACAGAATAATATATAACAGGTCTGAGGCAGCCTTTGTTGGAAAATGTACTGGCTCAAACAGAACCTCTGATGGTTTGTCCAAAACTTATTTTTGTTCTAAAGAAAAGAGGATAGCTAGTTTGGGAGGGAATTTTGCCCCAGAATTAACGGAATTCAGCCTCCTAGCAACACAATGGAAGTGTCCTGGTCAACCTAACCTGACTGTGTCAGAATGACAGCTGTCGAATCCTTGACACGGCTCTCCAGCTCCCTGGGGGAAGAGAATCGCTTCCTGGTGGCAACTTAGGAAGATTCCTCCTGGTCCACAAAGAACATACTTGGAGAGGCTAAAATTCAGCTCCACCAAGGTGTTCACACCTGCGTGTCTTTTCTTTCTGTCAGAAAATACCCTTTCTCACTAAAAGCACCCTCTCCCTGTCAAGCCTGAGCTTGGCCAACTTCCGTCCCAAGAACCACTGATAATGAGACATGTTGATAAACCAAGCCCTGTTCCCATTCATTCCAATCCTCTCTTCGCAGTTTCCATTCCCAGGAAGCCTGGGTCACTCATCATTCCTCACCCCAACACACAGGGCCATCAACCAAGACTTCTTTCATCTTCCTCCTGCCTCAGGCCCTCACCCAGCCCATGCACGCAAGACCACTCCTCTAGCCCAGAAAAGTCTCCATCATGCCCCAAAATGACTAACGACGAAGTTTTGCTCAAAAGCCTCTGGGCATCCACAGGACAAATCTCCCAGGCCTTAACTTCTCCCAGCCTGATATTGTGTAAGAGGAGTTTGTGCCACTACACCCCCAGGGGACTAACTCGTGAGTCTGGTAGAATGCAGCACCCCCATTATGAATACGGAGCAATAGAAATAGACTCAGATAGATGAAGTAACTTGCCCACGGCCTCAGAGATAAGAGAGGAGGACGTGCACACAAGTGGATGCAGTCCCCAGGCTCAATACCTTCTCTCTGCTCTGTAAAAACATTGAAGCCTGGAATCAGAGGGGGCTCTGGAGCCATGAAGCTCAGCTGCCCATCCACTCTTCCCCATATCCCCCTGCAGCAGCCACAACTGTCCCCTTATATGATGGCCACTTCCTGTCTCGGGATATATCTATGATCTGAAATGCCTGTCGTTTTGGAGTCTAAATTTGCCTCCCTCTAAATTCCATCCATTGGTCAGATCCCATCATCTGGAGCAGCTCAGAAGCTTGTCTGCACCTTCCAACAATCCCTGAGTGTTAGGGAGTCCGTGCAGAAGAGCACATGGGGAGAACCGGTGTGAACCCTGCCCGCCCTCCACGTAGTGGCATGGCTCTGAGCTGGGAACATGGCCTGCAGGAGCACAGTCTATAACATGGACACCACCTAGAGAGTGTTTCAGCCAGATTGGATGGCATGATGTGTAAAGACCTCAGCACAGAGTGGCAGAGAGAAAGTGCTTAACCAATGGGAGCTTTCGCCAGCATTTTACAGAGGGAGGCGACTTGATCAAGGACACACTGTTGGCAGAACTGAGTGAGAAGTCAGAGGCTCCACTGTCTGCATTCTGCCTTATTCCTGCTTTGGGTCCATCCCAAAGCCTGAGAACTTTCTGGTGTCATAGTCACTTAGCTGATATTGGTTACTATTCTACAAAAGCATGCATCTTGCCTGATGGAACCAATAAGTCCAAGTGCATAAAACCAAATTATATGAATGTGTGGAACATATAAACACACAACCCTAAGTATCACACACAGAAACATGCACATATAAGCCCTGCCATGAATTCAAAGGTTGCTAATGCTTTCATTCAGACCGATGTCTTAGAGTTAAAAGTCTTTGAGCACATGGAACTGGAGATTGGAACTAGGATCCTGTCTTTACTATTTGCTAGCTACGTAATCTTAGGCAACCACGGAATCACTTACACAATGTGGGTCACAGTTTCTTCATCTCTAAAATGTGAAGGTTATGCTGGTGACACCTCCCTCCTAGGCACAAATCCCTAGGATTCTAAATCAATCCAGATCGGAGCTTAGACATTGGTCCTGGGCACAGCTTAAATCTGAAAAGCAGCATGTCAGGGGGAGTGATCATACACTGGTTAAGTTTTCCTGAAAGTTCCATGGCAAAGCCAACAATCAGGACTTTAGGGTTCTCCTGAGCTTTGGAGTTCTAGCGCTTTTGGACCCACCGCTAGGTAATGTTGTTTATTAACCGGATGCTCTGAGGGTGACAGGAATGGGGGTCTGGTTGCCAGCATATTCACACCCTTTAAATCAAATGCTGCTGTCAACCTTTTATAATCTGAGTATAGGAAATTACTCAAATATTTGAATAACCAGACATCCAGAAAACGTGCCCATCTAAATTTTTTTTTTAAATGCAGACAGAAGCGACAAGGACAGAAAGATAAGAAGAGTTGAAAGAACCAATAAGATCCTGCCCCCAGGTGGTGTGTGTTTACTCACAGAAGCAGCTCTGAAGTCTCCCTCCAGATGTTCCCTCTCTTTACTGGTGTGAGTGTGGCTGGCAGTAGATTGTACTTTCCACAGGTGGCCACAACCACATCTCCCATTCCACATGGTCTTCTGCAACGTTCCAATCTCAGCCTGCCCTCCAGACGTGGAGGCCAGCTCACCGCCATTGAATGTGGGCTGGCCTGTAACTGGCATGCGACCAGCAGAATTCAGTAGAAGTGAACTCTGGAGTTAAGTCAGAAAAATCCTGGCAGCTTCCACCTGGTTCCCCTGGGGCGCTCATTCTGTAGGAAGCCAGCCACCATGGAAAGTCTGTCCGTTGCAAGACCACCTTTTAGAGAAGCCACAGATAGGGGCTCTGGTTGCACTCTGGGCAGCATCCCAGGTACCCCGCAAAGCCACTAGCCATGTAAGCGAAGCCATCTTGGACTGCCCGTGCCAGCACTTTGGCCAGCTGAGCACCCAGTGTTGGAATTCAATGGAACTGCATGGCATGGAAGAATCACTTCTCAAACTCAGTCTACAGGATGTAGAAGGCTATAATTGATTGCAAAAGGCAGAACTTAAGAAACTTCCTTTTTCTCTGCCCCTTTCACCTAGTCCATCAACAAGTCCTCTACCTCCAGCCATCCACATTCTTCCCTGTAAGGCTGCCCCATAGTTCAAGACATCATCCTGTCTTGCCTGGAGGATGAACTAAATTATCATAGTTCTCCTGGGACTTTCTACCTGTTAGCACTTCAGGTTCTGCCCTGTAGGGACTCCTGAGTGTTTATTGTTTAAAGAGGATAAATTTGGGGAGTAGTTTTTCATACAGAAATAGGTAATCAGAATGCTCAATCAAAAGCAGGACAGAGGTAGCAGATTAGAAAGAGGGAGAGGACTGGCAGAAGAAGACACACGCTGAGAGAAGCTGCAGCTGATTGATTGCCCAAAAACAAGGAGACAGGAAACCACTGAGACATGCAAGAACCAGAGTACAGCCATCTGATGCCTTCAGGAGCAAACCTTCCCCTCCAGGTTCCCGCACCCCACTGAAGGCACAAAATAACTGAGGTTCCTAATGATTTCCCTGAATCATAAAGAACAGTTCCAATTTTGTTCAAAGCCCTCTTTCTCTAGAATGGGACAGCACATAATGCTTTTGATAAAGATAATATTTTATTAACTCCCAGTGTAATTAAAATGCACTGCTATTCTATATTATTTTGCTCCGAAGGGCCCAGGAAAGAGGAAGAACAAAGCCCTCCACAGAAAGGAGGGAAGGAAATGGGGAAGGAGAAGGAAAGGGCCTTTGGAGTCCAGGGTGAAAGGATGGAAGCTGCAAGAGGATCCTGCTTCTTATTCTGGATTTAAAACCTGAAAGCAAAGAGACAAAGTGAAAAAGAGGGAAGCGGAAATCCGAGGAACTCTTGCTCCACTTCCAAATTGGGTCTCTACTTGAACCCCTTTTGGTAAGGTTAGGAGCCCTTATCAAAATGGATGCACTGAAAATGGAAACTGCGTGGTGTACCGTGTTGGTAGAAGGATTCAGTTTCCACTGGCATACATGAGACAAGGTCCAAACTTTCTCATGTATGCCTGGTGGAGAATGGGAGGTGAACCAAGCTCTGGGGTTGAGACAGGCCACCATGATGGACAAGGTGACCTAGCAATGAGTTGCATGGTATTTAGGAGCAGGGTGGCCAGATTAGGAAGCACAGCCCCAAGTGTTGGTAAATAAGCATTCTCCCAGGCATTGAGCTCTCCACCCTCTACTATATCTGCTTTCCTGGGGCTCCCTGAGATTTGGACAATCCTTCTGCTGCTGATGTTTAACTCTCCAGCCCCTCTGCTCCTGCCATGGTGATGGCTGAACCGTCCTCTGTCAATGCTACCAGTGTAACATGGTCACGCCATCCTGACAGGCTGAGACCTACTTCCACCTATTGACCTACTGCTGCCACGTCTGTTCCTCTTTTGCTTCAACAGGAATAATCCCCACCCCTTCCAGCACTCATGTCAAAACAGTCTGAATCCTGCAGGTGGTTCTGAATACTGTTTGAAGATGGCCTGGGTCCTTGAGGGGCCATGTTGAGCCATCGTGGTCTGACAGAGCTGACCAGCGATGATGACATTGCATGAGCAGGAAGTAGTCTGGCACTGTATTGAGTTGAGGTGTTTTAGATCCTCCCTGCAGAGTACTTGGACTGGTATTCTCAGAACTCGAAGAGGAGGATGAGGACACTTGTGTTTGTGTAACCAGTGACCTCCCGCTCAGCAACCCTATTTGCTGCAGGTCCGATGTCTGGGCTTAGCTTAAACAGGTCTCTGCACAGAATCTCACAAAGCTGAATTCAGGGTTGGTTTATAACCCTTCCCTGAGCTTAGGCTCTGGTTCCAAACCCACATAGCTGTTGAGATTGGAGGACTGAGGTCCCTACTCACTTGCTCCCTGCCCACAGGAGGCCATGTTCTGGCCCCAGCGGCCACTTAGTCTCCCTGCCCCATGACCTTCTCCACAACAGGACAGTTTTTTTCTTCAAGGCCTACTGAACCTCTGCTGCTGCTTCAGACCTCTCTGGCCCCTTGACTGTGACCTCCACACCCTCCTATGGAGAGCCCTACTGCTTGCCTCAAGCCCGATTAGCAAGTCCTTCCTTTGATTATGTTCAAGTCAACTGATTGGGAACCTACCTAGCCTACAATCTGTAACATCCCTTCACCCTTACCATATATAGTAACCCAACCCATGGGTGTTAAGTTCTATCTACTCACACATCCCAGCCTCACTCAAGGGGAGGGAATCACATAAAGGCGTGAATCAGTGGGAGTCCGAGTCATCTCGTACATCTAAGAAAGCATTCTGATGAATATTAGTTCTAGGAAATTTAAGATCCACCCAAAGCTTTGCCTTAACTTCTTCTTTGCACCCAAATAAGATGTCTCCCCAAATTCTCAAAAACCTTGTTACCCAAAGTAACAAGTTCATGGACCAGCAAAATGAATAACGCTTGTGAGAAATGCAAATCCTTGGACCCCACTTGATATCTAGAGAATTGCACATTACCAAGACTCCTATGTGATACGAGAAGCATTGAAGGACCCTCGTCTCAGCTCCCTCACAAGCTTCCACTGTGCATGAAAACTCCTATCTCCTAAGGAAACGTTTCTCAAAGTGTGGTCCCTGGACTAGCAGCTCCGGCATCACTTGGGAACTTCTTAAAAATGAAACCCTCAGGGGATGGAACAGTGGCTCAGCAGTTACAGCGCTTGCCTGACATGCACAAGGACATGGGTTCAAACCCCAGCACCACGCACACAACAAAGTGTCTGAGCAATGAAAACCAGATGAAAAACTAAATAAAATTGGTTCTCTCTTTCTCCCTTTCTCTCACTGTCCCTCTCTCTCTTAAAATTATATATAATATATATACATACATGTATATATATATATATATATATATATATATATATAATCCTCAAGCCCCAGCCACATCCACTTAATCAGAAAGTATGGGGGAGCCCAGCAATACTGTCGGTGACTCTGATGACTGTCGGTGACTCTGATGCAGGCTTAAGTTTCAGAACCACTGGCCAAAGGCATTATCAAGATCAAGTGTCCCCAAATGGATAGCAAGTGATAGGAACATAAAAAGACCACCTGGAGAAGGCTTGGATTGGTGGTCACTCAAAACTGACCTTGCTATTCTGGGATACAGAGAGGAGGGACTGGGCTCTGTGGGTGTTTGGATCACTCAGCTCTAGTCTGCCAACAGTGGGCCTTTGGAGGCTGTGCTGGGAGTGGGGATGGTGAGGAGAGGTCCCTGGCAGGGCTGGGAAGGGTGCTCCCAGGCCAACTGACAACACATGGGGCAGAGACCACCCTTACAGCCCCACAATCCCGAAGTCAGCCTTACTTCCTGTCTCTTAGGGTAACCAAAGAAGCTGATAAATGGAAGAGAAGAACACAATGCAATTGGACAGTTTTAAACATGGTTTGAGGGAAGGCACTCCCTCTGCTTGTGCATGTGGGAAGGGCACACTGAGCTGGGGAAAGCGATGCCACGGACCTCTGGGCAGGAAAAGCTGGGAGAAATGGGGCAGGGAAAGGGTGAGTTTGGTGGGAGATGAGCTGGAGCACAGAGAGGGAAGCCAGCAGCCTTCCACTTCGGACATGGAGCCCTGGAACAGAACTGGCGAGGGCAGGTCTCTCTGCTGCCTCAGTAGACACAAGAGGAAATTCATGGAGATGAAGAGTTGCGACCAAGACCCTACCATGTTAGGAGGCAGAGCCAGGGGGCAGGGATAGAAGAACCCAGAGAACCTGGGGACTGAAGAGGAGAGACATCTTTGGGCCAGGCACTACTCTTTTTAAGAGAGAAGGACAATGAGAGAGAGAGAGAGAGAGAGAGAATCAATTTTTATTGAGTTTTTCACATGGCTTTCGTTGCTCTGACACTTAGTTGTGTACGTGGGTGCTGGGGTTTGAACCCATGTACTTGTGCATGCCGGGGAAGTGCCATAACCACCGAGCCATGGCTCCAGCCCCTTGGCCAGGCACTGCTCTAAGTGGTTTTAACATTACTCAGATTCATTGACTGTGATGATCACTACTTTGACAGGAGGAAACAGGCATCAAGAGAGTAGATTGCACAACATCACAAGGCCAGCAAAAGGCAAAGCTGGACTTTGAACACCTGGGCCATTTAGCCTCAAGGGCACACAATTCAGACCTCCGTGCTACCTCTCAGACAACCATGAGTTTTGGTGCTCAGCTAGTCTTGAGAGCTCGGGTATTAGAGAAGTCACATTCTCTTAAAAGATCAAGCACTCTACACTGGAAAAATCCCAAGAACCTTGCAGGGAACGAACCCTCCACACTCGGTGTATGACCCACACCAGTCCATCCTAGGACATTCCACAACATTTAGACCTGTCTCCTGCAACTGCAGAAGGTCCTTGGAAAACCTTTGATCCAGCCCCTTTTATGGAAGAGAAATAGATGCCCAGAAACAAAAAGGAATGTTCAAGGTCACCTTCACACAGGTAAAGAAGGTCACCAGTGAGAAGGTCACCCAGATGAGTTACCTGAGGTTAGGAGAAATTGGGAAGAGTTGCCTGAGTTTGAACCAGAAGTACAACCAAGGATCCCGACTCCCAAGTCTCTCTCTCTCCACCTCCTCTCCTCCTTCCTCTCTTAAAGCCTCTTACCTGCAGCTCTGCATTCTTGGACTTAGTTGCTTCTTGCCTGGGGAAGGCTGCCAGGCCAGACTTTCACCTTCAGTGGAAGCACAGCGGTCCAGGCAAGGATTTATACCTTCCTGTATGCTGGGATTTCTTAATCAAGCTGTGTCACTGGCTCCAACTGGGTGGCGGAGGACACACCTTTTTCCTTCTCGAAGGGGAGCACCCCCAGGCCATGGTACTAGTACGTGATCAACAGATGGGGAAGTGGCCAAGGAAACTCTGTGTAAGTTTCCCTATTTTTTGGTGACTTGTTAAAAATTACGTACTTCCAGCTGAGAGGTGGTTTTAAAGTGATGTGCTATGAACTCAACCATGGTCCCATTAAACAGAAAGAATGGTCTTTATCCAGAAGAAGAGTTGGTCCCCACTCCCACCCCCAAAGAATCCTTCTGAGCTCTAAGAAAAATTAAGGCTGAGTCTATGGTTTCCTCTGTTTTTTTCTTGTTCAGTCTTACATGATTTTTCATTATCAGGTGATCGACTGAGTTATTTACTAATTCTTCCACTTTTTGGAGTCTGAGTAGTTTCTTTTTCTCTTTTATTTTTTTTAAGAGAGAGGGACAGTGAGAGAGAGAGAGAGAGAGAGAAATAGAGAATCAATTTTATGTAGTTTTTCACATGGCTTTCGTTGCTCCAACACTTAGTTGTGCACATGGTGCTGGGGTTCGAACCTGCATCTTCGTACATGCCAGGCAAGTGCTGTAACTGCTGAGGAACCGTTCCAGCCCCTGAGTAATTTCTATTCTGATAGTGAACTAAGTCACTAAGTCACATCTGTGTCAAACCAAATGTGTTGTGTACCTTCTACCAATCCTGAACGTGTTATGGCTTGCTCCACTGTCCCACATATGTTACTTCCGGGAAGGGTGAGCCTGACCTGCAGCTGCCTCGGGATCTTGCTCATAGACACCCAGGTCCCCTATAAGCCACACCATGCACAGAGCCAATTCCAATCCTGTCTATCAATACCCCCCACTTCACTGATTCAGATCCATGTTGGTCACTCCAGACAGGACTTCAAAAACATGGTGGTCCAGGGCTCTCCTTGCTATGATCAGGAAGCCAAGTAGAAGAGTATAGAAACTTGGCCTTGACCTCCCCCAGAAGGTGAGAACCAGGCTTGACCCCTCCTGTTCTCCACACCCTGCACAGCCTCTGCAGTTCCACAGGTCCTCTCACCCATATGTTAGGAAATGTCACAGTCTACATAAAGAGTGGGCAATTGGGTCCCCCTTACTGGTGGATGGAAAAGAAGAATACTTTTCAAAACATACTTTAAAATCAACTTTATTATCTTTGATCACACTTTCTGCCTGGCTTATTCACATTTTCACATTTCTTACAAGTAAAAAGGCAGATAGAGAAACTTTTTTTAGTGAAACCTTAGGAATTTCATACTCAGAATAAATAAATACTCACAAAGTCAAAGGGCCCAGATGACTCGTTATCCTTTCATTAGCAAGGAAGGTAACTGTCAGAGGTTAAAACTCAGATTGAGTCGATCGTATTCAAGAAAATGTTAGAATTAAATGGGAACTCGAGGATAATCAAATCCATCCTCCAGTTTAAAAAGAGGAAACTGGGGTCCAGGCATTTAGGGGGCCAAGAGTGATGTGGCTGTATGGATGTTTGCTTCCATGGTACTTTCAGAAGCTGGGAAAACCACAAAATGGAGTTTGTTGGACAGGAGGTAAATTTAGGTATTTTTTGCAAGAACCAGTTGAAAAGGGATCTATAAATTTTGGGTCATGCCAAATACGTTTCAAGGGTATTAAATTCACCCCACCAGAAAGTTTTTCCTAAATACCATCATCACCCCAGAATAAAGGACATGCAAATAATTGAATCCTTCTTACCTGTCTCACCGTCCTTGAGTGAAAAACATGAGTCCCAGCTGACCTTCCCTGTTGGGGATCCTATCCACTAAGCAACCTAGGCAGCCCACAGCTTAATACAACCCAGAGGGGAAGCAAAATCATGCTATCTGCCCTTGGCCATTCCAAAGTGTAACTGCTGATCCTGTGACCTATAAAGAGGAATTTGCATAACCTCATTTTTTTTCCTATGGGAAAACTCAATCACAGAGTCATAGGATTGTTTGAATAGTTCTTTCAAAAACCAATGCTCAAACTCTATAGTCACCTGAAAGTAAGTCCCCAAGCCACAAGACCCATAGGACAATGGCTACTTTTCCTGTATGCCTCTGTTTTCCACTCATGACCCCACCACCAACAGCACTTTCAGCTCAACTTCTCCACCAGCTGATGGGAAATGGACAAGGCACAGAATGTTCTAGAGTATCTCGAAATCCTCTGAGGTTTGAGGTGAAAGTCGCCCAGGATGTTTATTGCACAGACTGAAGCAATGATTCTTCATTTTTTAGAACCAAGGAGGCCTTTCCAAAGTCTGTTCTTGTTCACAAATCAGCAACACCCTCCAAAAACCCTGTGGCTAGTTCCTGACCCCTTTTGCTTGCCGGTCAGAGTGGGGGAGGGACAGGCAGGAGGAAGGTGAGAAGGAAGTTTGTCGAGAGAAAGAGGGCCCATGCTGGTCACTTAGGTCATGAATTAGTCCCCAGGTATTTAGGACAATCTTAACTCTATATCCTCTAGAATATGACCCTCACAAATTCACTCATTGTTATCAGATCAGAGTTCCAGAGCTTGGCTGCAAGAAAGTATGATCAACAAATTCCCAGGACAACTTTAGCAATAAAAGCTCATAACAAGAATCCTAAGGTCTGCTTGTCAATAATGGAAAAAACTGTCTTATTCGTTGAGCATTAAGTAGAGCTTTTCCCTCCCCATAAGTAACTCACAAATTAACACAACGAAAACACTGGCTGCAAAAGGGCTTCCGTATTCTCACCTGTAGAGAGAGGGTTCTGTGTCAGTTTCCTACGGCTGCTGTAACAAATGACCTAAAACAACACACCAATAGCCTTATAGTCCTAGAGGTCAGCAGTCTGACATGAGTCAGTAGCTAAGGTCGCTGTGCGCAATGCTGAGATTCCTGCGCAGGCTCCAGGGAGAAGCTGTTCCTGTGCTTTGTGCAGCTCCTGGAGGTTTTCTCATTCCCGTCTATAACCTCTATCACATCACATCACCCTCTTCTCCTTTGAGCTTCCTACCTCCCTTTCAGCAGGACCCTAGTGACCACATTTGCGTTCCACTCAGATGACCCAGGATAATCTCCCTATCTCATAATTCTTAATTTAATCCCATCTGCGTAGGCCAAGTGTCTACACTCTTCTACTTGGCTTCCTGATCATAGCAAGGAGAGCCCTGGACCACCACATCTTCATAGTACTGTCTTGAGTGGCCAACATGAATCTGAATCAGTGAGGTGGGGGGTGTTGATAGACTTGGCTCTGTGCATGGCGTGGCTTATAGGGGACCAGAGTGTCTATGAGCAAGCTCCCGAGGCAGCTGCAGGTCAGGCATATGACAAACTCCATTTGTCGTATTAGGTGGCATGTTTACAGCTTCTAGGGATAGGGACATAGACATCTTTTGGCTCCATTATTCAGCCTACCATGAGCTCGAAGACCGTTTGCAATTTTCCCGGTATGCGCTTTATAATTCTAAAAAGAAGCTCTAAAAAGTGGTTCTGCCCTCATGGTGGTGAGCCACTCTTGTCCCAGCAACTCAGAGGATTGAGGCAAGAAGATCACTTGAGCCCAGGGGTTTAAAGCCACCCTGGGTGACAGAGCAAGACCCCTGTTCTTTAAAAAAAAAAAAAAAATTGCATAATTATGGATTGGAATGCAACCATTCCTTCACAGCCAAGGTTAAGGTTGTCTAGAAAAGGGAGATGAGACTGCACATTTTTAAACTTTTGAGATTTACAGGAGTAATTTGAGAATCCCATCTTCACTGGTGAAGGTTTTTTTTTTATTTTCCTTTTCTCCATAAGTTTCTAAGAGAGATACTGGGAAAGGATAACAATTCCAGGGAGAAGAGGAGCAACACTGATAGCCACTGGCTACTGTCTCCAGCCTGCCCTCCCCAGGACCCAAAGCATGGGTGACAGGCACCTGGAACCTGGTCCTAATTCAATGCCAACTGTGTCTCCTGAGAGCACCCAGGCCCAATCTGTCACCTAAGACAGAGTGCTCTGGGTGGATGGGTGGATACCCATCGAGCCTTCTGTCCCCCCATGCAGCTCAGGAGGTTCCAGGCGAGCCCCACCTACTCTGTTCCAAGTGTCACTGCCGCTGTTGCACAGGTCAAAACCTAAGTCACACGGAGAGTTTGTCCAAAGATAATTAATTTATTTGGGAATGGATAGTGCAGCAGGAATATATGTGCGGATTACATAAGTTATTTTGAAATAGTAATCTTTGGTTATAAGGATCAATAACAAGGTGGCTTCAGTCAAAGATTAAACAGGAAGTTGTTGGACAGAGTTTTTGCAGAAGTGATTTTTTTTATAAGGTTGGGGTGACCTTTTGTACAAAGCTGTGGTTCTGGCAGTCTTGCGATCGTTCTTGTTACAAGGCACAAGTGCACAAGATCCCCCTCCTTCACAACTTCCCTGCTTTATTTATAATTGTTTTTGTGGTTGTTAGGGTTTTACAAAAGGACTGGATCATGATCCAATAGACTTCACACATGGGTGAAAGCCCCTGCACCCTTGGCTTTGCCTTTCTGCCCAGGGACAAACCCTAGAAGCAGATCTATGGGGCACCCACAGGCCTCCCACGGCTGCGGACTCACTCTCGCTGCTCTGGAGGGGAGATGAGAAGTTCCTTTTTCTTAGAAGCAGGAAGGGGGAAGATTGTCTTGGGATGCAAATTTGATTTTCATTCTGTGTGAGCGAGCAGAGCAGTAATTATTCAACCTGCCATTGTGAGAACCAGCTCAAGGGCCCCTCCCCACCCGGAATGAGCAGAGGGACTTCTCCAGCCAAGGTCTGGTTGCCTCGTATCCCATCTGGTCCAAGCAGAGAAAACCCCAATCTCACCGATACAACCAAGGCAGTCTCATGCACCTGGAGCTGGGCGCATGCTAAGACACTGCCATCTCCAGCATCTGACTTGGCGCTCATTCCACCCACATCAAAGGAAAGCTGCGGTGCAGGGGTCCCTGACTCCCATGACGTTGGCCATCTATAGGACTCATTATGAAATCTGATGCTACGTTTATTCCTACCTGGCTCAGCAGGAAGATATGGTGGGAAGACCATCAGACAACCATTGGGTCCCAACCAGTACTGAATACCAAAATCAGCCTCCACCAATCTTCTATGGCTGTCCCGCCTGTCCTCCACATCACCTTCCCTCCTCTCAGCCCCCCACCCACTAACCCACCAGCTCTTCCAGGCAATACCCCATTGGCTCCTCTCGGCTTCTGTTAGAAGGGCAAATTGCAAACAGCTGATTGATTGAACTGACTTTTTAGACTTCAGATGAAAGTGGTACTCAGAAAAAAACTTTTAAGTGAAGTCTCTACCCTAGGACTCGCAGGTGTGTGTGTGAGAGAGAGAGAGGAGAGAGAGAGAGATACAGAGAGAGAGAGATGGAGAGCGAGAGAGATAGAGGAACAGAGAGAGAGATACAGAGAGAGAGATGGAGAGTGATAGAGATAGAGAGAGAGGAACAGAGAGAGAGAGAGAGATACAGAGCGAGAGAGATTGGGTTCTTTTTTAATGAATTGCTACCCTTCATTCTAGCTCAGCTTCCCAACACTAACACTTTACCAATTCTTACAGCTTCCTACCAACACCTGAAAGGGCCCCGAATAGGTAAGAAGAGAGACCCCACCCATAGCAATTCTGGAACTCAGTATATCAAAACTTAAAGACCCATGCCCAAACAGAATGACAGGCATCAGGCTTTACCTTAAAAGTTTACATTTAGAAAATAAATACTTTGGGACTCAAACCCCACATGCATAACACATTTGAGAGAGAACCTAAAAGTCACCATCCACAGCCTTTGGTGACTGTGAGGCTTGGGTCAGTGACCTCTGTGGTCACCTCGCTCACAGCCTTCACACCCTCAACACCCACCTCATACATCCTGTTTCTGTCTTATCTTCAGCTTCCACACCATCTTTTCCTCGCCTCGTGAGACCTGCTCTGTTTTATGACATAAAGAACATTTTCCTTTGCTTGACTGGTGTCCAAGCCCAGAGCTTCTGAAAAGCAGGGATGGATCCTGAACCCCAAGAAGAACCCCATTGCTTCCCATAGTGACTTAGGTTACCTAAAATAACAACCTCAAGCACAGCCCACCTGTGTGTGCGGCACACACTCTGGTGTGTCTATTGATTACACAAACTTCACGCAGGGCCCTCGCTTTGATTTATCATCTTCAAAACACTCGTCTTCCCCAGGACAGGTGGTCACAAGCAGACCCAGAGCCTTAGCTCAGGCAGCAGGTTTGGCAGCTGGAATGATGTCACCCATGAAGGGAAATCCACGTTTCTCCCATGTCCTGTCACAGGCTGCCACTCCAGCTGCCACCAGAAATGACACTTGGTGTAAGGACCATATCATTCCACTATGCCTCACACTGCACAAGCATTCGCCCCTGGATGCACGCTGCTGCAGCCAGCCCCAGTCCAGGAATTGTGACAAAGAGACTCTCCAGGGTGAAGCAAGTGGCCAGGCCCCTCCCCCTAACATGGGAGAGACCAGGTGAGCTTAGAGAAAGGGACAGTCACACACCAGTGTGCTACCGAAAATGGACTTCGATGGCATTCCAATCCCCTTTGGGCTGAGAAAATTAATTTTAATAAATACCTTTATTCTACACCTGTCAGGAATAACTTGGAGATCTACAATGGGCATATTGGACATTGTTTTTAAGACTTTAAAATGGATCTGTGGGTCACACCTTTTCCATGTCATCCGGAAGAGAGTCAATAATTTCACCGTGTTAAGCATGTTTTTTTATTTTCTGTGTTCTATAGCTTTGACACCTTGGGCCTTGCTGCCCCTGGAGGGACTGTCTCTGCTGGAGCTAGCCAATTCCTAGAGATAATGAACAGGAACGCACTTCTCAAAGCCACCAACCCAAAGCCTGTAGCCCACCTGCCTCCTCTATCAGGCTCTCCCACTCTGGGCCCCTATCACTCATCCTAATCACCCTGGGGCCAGATACCAGATAATTAGGGACACCTCTCTGCCCATCTGATATTATTCAAATTAACCAATCCTAAGCCTACTACCCTGCCTTGCCTGCTGCCTCCAGCAGACACCACAGCCCAGGCAGCTCCCCCTCCCTGCCTTCTCCCTCTGCCTCCCACACTGCCTCAGGTGTGTCACCCTGCAGTCCCTCATGGCATTTCACCTCCTTTTGAGACTATGAGTACAACAGACCATCTTTTCAACAGTAGTCATCCTGATCTGCTAGCCTTGACACACCTAAATAGCAACAGACCTCTCTATTACACCCTTCCCTGGGCCAGGGGTTTGCGGAGCCCAGCAGCTGGTTCTGAGCTAGGCTTGCAGTCTTTTCTTAGGAATTTGGAATTGGGCTCCAGAAAGGGGTAAACTCAACAGTTGAAGATCCACCGAATCCCACCGGCACCCGAAGGAGTTAGAGGGTGACAATTCAGAGAGATAAAAAGAACAAACACACAGATAAGGAAGCAGGAGAGAGAAGCAGGGGTGAGCTTGGTATATGTCCCAGAAGTCCCTCTGCCCTGGGACCACATTCTGGTCATCACTGAGGCCTCACCTCAGGTCCAGGCTGGTATACATTCTATGCTCTTTATCCCCTATTTGGGTGGCCCATGCCCTCACCCCAAGTAGAACACCTTTTGAAGCATTTTCTACAGTTTTCTTGTGGGTCCCAAGAGTGCATATGTTAGAAACTTAATCCCAAAGTCCTATGTTAATAATATTGGGAGGTGAGTTTAGGGAGGCAATTAGGGTTACATGAAGTCATAAGGGTGGAGTCCCCATGATGACATTAGTGGTTTTATGAAAAAGAGGAAGAGAGACCTGAGCTGGCACACTTGCTCTGTTTCACCGTGAGATGCCGCCCGTCATGTTATGATGCAGCCAGAAGGCCCTCATCAGATCCCAAGCAGATGCCAGCACCATGCCCTGAACCTCCCCAGCCTCTGTAACTTCTGTTCTTTATAAATTATCCAGTCTTGGATATTTTGCTATAGCAATAAATATCTTGGAATACCAAGAGAGCGTTCTAATCTCCTTTGGATTGAGAAAAGTTATAATTTTTTTTTCTGTACCCTTTTCAGAATATCCCAGAGCTCAGCAAAGAGCAGACCAGTGCAGGGAGAAGGTCAAGTCAGAGAATAAAAGAGCCAGGACAGTAGAAACAGGAAGCAGGAAACCTGTTGCATCGAGGAATACCACCCCAGGCTGCTGAATCAGAAACTTGGGAGGGCCCAGCAATCCGTATTAAACAAGACCCCCAAATGATTCCAATAGTCCCCAAATTTTGCAAAGCACTGCTCCTCTGGTGCTCAGCTCCAGCTGCCAGGCAGCTGCTCCAGGAAGCTTTCCTCAAATCCCAATGGTCCATCCCACCTTCAGACAATAAGGGGCGGAGCCATCTTAGGCTCTCCACTTGGTGTGTCACCTCCTGGGTTGAGAACTGTAACACTCACCTTCCCCACAGTTTTTTCTATGATTTCTGCAGGAAATACAAGCAAGTGACTGCAAAAAAAATTTCCAAGGCTGAATCAGAAAGGACAGCTAATAGGACAGAGGTGACGCAGAGGCAGAAAAAGCTAGGCAGTTCAGTGTAGGCAGAGGAATGTGGGTTGATAAAGAGATCATCTTTCCTGAGAAGGCAAAGACACCCCCCCAATGCTAAGGAGGGTCTGATAAGACAGGCCCAGATGCAGACACTCCCCACTGTTTAAGGAAGGAACCACATTCTTCCTATTGGCACATAAGGCATGGATCAAAGACTGGACCAGAATTCCCTGCACTTGTGTCCTAGGTACAGGAGCAGGGAAGCAGTGACCAATCCAGGAGAGGATGTCATATAAAAGGGGCAAACCTCACTGCCTCATCGGCTCTGTCCCCTTCCCCCACTCTGGGGGATATCTGCTCTTTTCCCTGTGCTTTCCTTTCTATAATAAAATTCGTCTACTACGCTTGCCCTATAAGTTTCCAACATATGCACTCTTGGGACCCACAAGAAAACTGTAGAAAATGCTTCAAAAGGTGTTCTACTTGGGGTGAGGGCATGGGCCACCCAAATAGGGGATAAAGAGCATAGAATGTATACCAGCCTGGACCTGAGGGTGTCCTTCGGTTTCATTCAACTCCGAGAGGACACGAACCCAACATCCACATCACCAGCATCAACGCCAGGCTACATGAGAACAGGGCTGGATCCTTAGTGTCTAACGAGGGCAAGACAGGTATCAGACTCCAGGCTTCCAGGAAAGCAAGGTGTGCATCACACCCTCACTTATTCGATCATCCAGTTTACAGACATGTTCTGGTTTGGGGCATCTGCGCCCAGCTCAGCATTGTTCTAGGTCCTAAGGACTCACATACAAAAGCCACGATAAAGATGCCAACAAGCAAACCTCTTCATTATAACCAGTGAGACAGATGTGTTACAGCCACCACTCAGGCAGGTCCCCTGCACTGGGCAATTCTCTCCACAAGGTAGAGCCATTCCGATATCAGTTCTCCCTGGATTTGGTCTGGGTAGTTGACATTCTTTGTTGTCACCTGTAGCATCTGCAATATGTCACCCTGGGGTTTCTGAACTTTGATCTGACTACACTAATCCAGTAAAAGCAGGGGCACCAATAAGGCCCACATTTTTTTGGAACAGGTGATACTATTCTGATTCCATCTGTACAAAAAGGGATTGCTAAAGCAAAATCCTGAACAAAATGACAGAGAATACACACCACGCCCTTAAGAAAAATCCACACGCCGTAAAGTGATGGTACCTTGATAACAGATCAGAGCTATTTGTTCCAGGTGTTTCCATTCAGAACACTTTTGGCCTGAACTCGTGTCTGGAATGTACTTCGCTGACTTTCAAGTGCTTTTTAAGATACACATGTTCTACATTATTTCAGGCTGATGTGTTTCTCAAAGCAATGACTGAAAATTAAATAGGGCTGGATCTTAGCGAGTTCAGGCTGTATGTTAGAAAGTACCTTGCACTGGGGTGGTCTACAAACAGGAATTTGACATTTTTTTTTCTGAGTTTTGAAGGACAAAAGTCCAAAATCAAAGTGCCAGCTGGTTAGGGGCCAATGAAGGCCTCCTCCAGGCTGCTGTAGGTCACCCTCTCATTGTGGGCTCACATGACAGGAAGAGAGGGTAAGAGCTCTCTGAGGTCCCTTTAACTTTCTTAAATTATTATTTTTGATTGATACATATTAATTGTACATATTTTGGGGGTGATGCTTCAGTTCATATATATATATAGTGCATAATCAAATCAAGGTAATTAGCATGCCCATGACCTTAAACTTTTTATTTTTTTTTTTTAAGGAGAGAGCGAGAGATAGAATCAATTTTATTTATTTTTTCATCTGGCCTTTGCTTCACCAATACTTAGTTGTATATGTGATGCTGGGGTTTGAACCTGGGTCCTTTCACATGCCAGGCAAGTGCTGTAACCACTGAGCCACTGCTCCAGCCCCACCTTAAACTTTTAATATTTCTTCATGAATACATTCAAAATCCTCTCTTCTGTTTTAAAGTAGATGATGCATTATTGTTAACTACGATTCCCCTCTGTAATAGAACACTAGAACTTATTTCTCTTATCTAACTATAACATTGCATGGGGTCCCTGTCTTAGCTTTTTCACTGCTATGACCCAATAACAATGGTAAAAGAGGTAAAATTCATTTAGAGGCTCACTGTTGCGGAGGGATTAATCCGTGGACTAATCCACTTCTTGGGTCTTAAGGTGAGGCAGAACATCATGGCATAAGAGTGGGTGGAGGAAAGCAGCTCAGGGCATGATCAGGAAGCAGAGGGAGACACCACTTACCGGATACAAAATACATACCCCAGTCACAGGCCCAATGACCCACCTCCTCCAGCCACACCCTACCTGCCTTTAATTAGCATTAGACCACTTAGTTAATCCTGATCAGAGGATTAATTCACTGATTGAGTTAAGGATCTCACAACCCAATCACTTCTCCTTTAAGCCCTCTTGTATTATGTCACACAGGAGCTTTTGGGGGACACCTAGTATTTAAACCATAACAGTCCCTTTTACAGGACACTAATCCCACTGATGAGGGTTCCACTCTCTTGATTCAATGACCTGCCATAGGCCCCTCGTCATAATACCATCACAGTGGAATTTCTGGAGAAGAGAGACCTCCTATACCCTAACGTTCCAAGGAAGCAGACCCCCTCCCCATCAGGAGGGTGAATGACTCCATAATCACCCTGGCCACTCTCCCAATGACCAAGGTCATGAAGAAGACAATGTTAAGATGGCACACGGGCAGACATGCCCACTTGCCTTGCCCTCCTGAGCCTGGCTCTCAGAGGAGGCATCTCCAGGAGGAGTGCTAAGGAATTTCATCCCAGACTTTAACCCCATAGAGAGATAGGGAGGAAGTTTCTGGGCTCTGTAGGATTCCTATGATCCCACCATTAATTTTCTGGAGGATCTATGAACCCCATGAGTTCCCGGCCCTGCTTTGGCTCTTCTGGGTCCACAAAGGCACCCACGATCAAGAGCCTTGAAGAGTTTCCCAGGCCTTTTGGCTATCTTGGGTCCAATACACTGATGGGACTAAGCACAATATTCACCAGGGCTTGGAAGCACTGAGTCTGACCAGTGTTTGTTTTTACTTGTAGACTCACGGGCCCACACTGTTAGGTAGGAAGGGTCTCAGACTCACTCCAGGACAAACACGCTATTTGTAGGTGAAGTGTGGTAGATTTCATTCATTCTAAAAATTGAGGGATGAAGCTATCTGCGAATCTCCCATGTGCATTTGAATTTGCTGACTTTCTAAAAACAGATGGAAAAAAATCATTTTCCAGGCCAGGCTCCCTGCTCTATGCCCAGGTCCAGTTCACGTGGCATGATCAGTGCCTGGTTCCCAGCCAACCAAGGTTCCTAACCCTCATTTGAAGCCTTTGGCAAATGCCTTAACCTCCTGGAGCAAGGTCATGGTGACAGCAGCTCTCAGGCAGCACTGACTAAGCATCTGACTCTCTTCCAAGCTTTTTATTCACATATTAGCTTATTTAATCAACTCACAACCCTCCGAAGTCAGTGTTGTGCTATCTCAGCAGTCCCATTGTGTAGATAAAGATACCAAGACACGCAGACGTTGAGTAAGTTGTCAAAGGTAACACAAGATTAGGAGTTATGATGTCCCAAAACAGGTATGTGGAAGCCCTAACCCCCAGTACGTCAGCATGTGACCTTATTTGGAAATCGGGTCCTTATGGAGGAAATCAAGTTAAAACGAGGTCATTAGGGTGGGTCCTAATCCAATATGATTAATGTCCTTCTACAAAAGAGAAGGATGAACACAGAGATAGACATGCACAGAGGGCAGATGACGTAAAGTCACAGGGAGAAAATGACCAATGACCACCACAGAACTGGAGAGATGCAACTCTAAGCGAGGAGAAGCCAAGTTTGCCAGCAACACACAAGCTGTAAAGGCAAGGAAGGATCCCCCCTGGAGCCATCCGAGGGTGCACAGCCCTGCTGACAATTTGACTTCAGACTTCCAGACTCAAAAACTGTCAGACTATAAATGTATGTTGCTCTAAACCATCCCGTTTGTGGTACTGTGCTATGGCAAACTTGGAAAAGCAGCTGTGGGCATGATGTGCCATATCTCCACCTGGTGCTGGTGGTGTTTAGCTCAGAACTCTGTGGAGGTGGAATAGGGAACATCTTATAGGTTGCTCATCCACATTCTCAGATTAAAATAAACAAAGAAACGATGGCAAACGTTTCTAACAAGACTGAAAGCATCCCCTGACTCCTTAGCATGTAGCAACAGAACAGTTCAGTCAAGAGTGTCACGTACCCTCCGGAGATGGATGGGTTTGTTTACCGTCTTCCTTGTATAACCAACATTTCACTCCTGGAGGCTGAGCCTAGTAAATCCATCAAAAGTAATGAATGTGCTCCTCCTGCCAAGTGGAACAAGACCACAACAAAACTCCTTCCCAGGGGAGGGCCCCTCCCTAAACGTGCCTCCTCTAGCCTGGTTGGCACACAGGTAGGACAGCCCCTTCTCATCTCAGAGTGCTGGGTGCCGAGGGCTGGGTGCTGGGTGGAAGTGCATCCCCCAGCCCTGCCCCAGAAGTAGCATCTACACTGCTGATCTTAAACAGCCACCCTAAAACAAAGTCACCAGTGAGCAAAGAGCACAGAGCTGTATGGGCCACCAATTCAGACCAGGATCACAAATATTTTTGGTGCCCCAGCTGAATTCACGGAGTCACAGTGCACTGTGAATGTGACTGTACTAGTTAGTGAGTAGGCAGGCATATGACTTCTGTGCCTCTGTTTTCTCCTCTGTTCAATCATAGCACCTGTCTAGGGTTGTTTTAAGATTAAATCAGCATTTAGAAATGGGTACCAAAAAAAGTCAGCAACAACTATAAAATGAACATGGAGTAATTAATGCTCAGGTCGTGAAGACCCCACCTAAAGCATAATGACTCCAGGTAAGGAGAAGGACTTATGATGAGTTCCACTCAAGAAGAGGCTGCTGGGGTCCTTAGACCCTACCCATGGGCACAGCTTATCCAAGGCACCAGGTCCCACCCACTTCAGGCTTAGGGAATTTAAGGCGCCCCAGGCGGCTGGCTCAGGGTCACATCAGCCTTACCAGTTTCTGACCTTGTTCTTGCACAGCCCCACTCCCAGTTCAGGCCAGGACCTGCATGAGCTGCTGTCCTCGCTCTACACAAGTATCTGGGGCCAGGCACCTGGAAGCAGCAAAGGCAGAGGCCAGGACACCCAGGGACTTGGGAGATGGTGAGGGAGTGAGTGAAGTGGCTACAAGCAGGTGGGGATCAGGAAGGAAGTGAGAGTTGGAGATGTTCCATAGATAACCCTGGTGCCGATGGGGTGGTCCTGGGGTCCAGCCAGTTCCCTGAGGAAGCAGACCATTCCACAGATTCCAGGTCCTGCTGACTGAGTCCTTGACCAGCTCCACCATGTACCCCAGTCCCCACAATAGGAGAGCAGAGAAGTGATGTGTACCAAACTCAATCTGTGCTCCAGGCCCCAGGTTCAATACACAGCACACGTCATCCCATTTGACTGCCCAACCCTCCAGACGGTGAGCAATTAGAACTCACCTTGTTGAGGTCATAAGCAACCTAAGTCAGTATGGGTAAATGCATACAGCTGGTAAGAATCAGGCAGGATTCCCACCCAGGAGCACCTAGGAGTCCAAACACTGCTCCCTCTCCCAGATCCGTTCTCCTCTCCAGCCAGCGTTGCCCTCTGGAGCCCCCTGCTGGAGTCCCTGCTGCCCACAGCTGGTTTGGACTCTGTCATCTGCCCCCCCACCCTGTACCCCTCCCCCAGTTGCCAGGGACTGGGAGGTCCATGTCTGTGTGCCACCTCTCCCCAGCCTGGCCAGTTCTGTGGTCCTGGGAGTCTTAGTTCCCGCAGTGATGAACGGTGAATAACTGGTTGTTCAGATTGAGCGGAGGAAGCTGAGAAGGGGGAGCGCCAGGCTTCCTAAGAATTCCTGGGTTTCCAGGTAGTCTCTGGGAAGCTGAGGGTCTTCCTCGCATGGCAGAAGGTGGTGCCACACACATCAGCAAGACGGAGTTACCGCACTCTCTACTGTGATTGGGGATTCAAAGCAACTCCTGAGCTGACAAGACCTCCATCTTCCCAAGAAAGTTCTCAACCAAAAGAGGCCCATAAGTGCTCCCAATTACCCACCAGGCAGAGTGACCAGGGTCAGACCAGAACTTGGCCCAGTGAAAAGGACAGATGAGTCCATGGTGATTTCCTTGGTGGTCAAAATGAGGGGATGCAGCCCTTACCGATACAGGACCCAGGCCCAGCCACAGGGCGGCCACTCTCCACCATGGCCTGCTGGCTCAGACCTTCCCTAGATTCTGCAGATCCCCACCTGCTGCCAGCTGCTGCTCTCATGCAGACTTGTCCCTCTTGCCTGCTCTGTCATAACGGCCCCTCCTGTCTCTTTGGCCAAGGCCTGTCTAAGTGAACCACTTTCAGTGGGCCCACACTCCCAAACCATGTCACTTGGGAACATTGGCCTTTGTCCCTGAACTACAAAGCCATGAACATTGGAGCAAGAGATTCAGAACTTAAACCCAAAGTCCTGCTAGCCTCCTCTTCAGAGGGGGAGAGAGATGTGACTCTACTCGTTCCTTCAGGACGCTCTATCGTCCCAAGATATCACTTAAATATGGACGCCCCCTCCCACAGAGGGCAACAAACCCCCATCGAGGCCTTGCAGACAGGTGTGTGATGATATTTTGACGAGCACTGGGACAAACTCTTAGAAGGGCATACCAGTCTCTGCCTGCCTGCCTGTGGACTTCTCTCTGAGGTGATTGGAGAATGGGTCTTGGCTGTTCCATCTCCTGTGGAGCCAGGATTCTTCCTGTGATACTTCTTACCTGGCTGTGTCTGGTCATCACCTAGGAGCTTAAAAAACTACTGAAGCAGGGCTGGAGCAGGGGCTCAGCAGTTAGGGCACTTGCCTGGCATGCACAAGGATGCGGGTTCAAATCCCAGCACCATGTGCACAACCAAGTGTCTGAGCAATGAAAGCTACATGAAAAGCCAAATAAAATTGACTCTTTTCACACACACACACACACACTGTCCCTCTCTTTCTTAAAAAAAAAAAAAAAACTGCTGAATCCTGAGTCCCACACAATCTGATTTCCTAGGTCTGAAGCAGGCCTGGGCATCAAGATTTTTCAAGGATAACCAGTGGGATTCTAATGTTTAGCTGATCTGGAGAATCACAGCCTTATACTCTGAGCGGGACTTAGCTTTCATACAGGGTGAGCATTCTAACCCAAATCCTAACCCAAATATCCAAAATATTGCAAAATCTGACATTTATTTTATTTATTTATTTATTTGTTATCAGGGGCACTTAACCACGAGCCACATCTGTAAGGAAGGAGATGAAATGAGGGAAAGAAAGAGACAGGAGGGCTGCAGCTCAACTGTAACACAGGTTTAATGGGAGAAATCTGCAGAGGGCCCAGTGGAGTCTGGGACCCACCTGCTGCTTACAGCCTGGGGTAGATACAGAGGGAATGAACTGGGGAAGGGGCCAAAGTGAGAGTTTTCTGGTTAAACTGGGTATTTCAGGGGCTGGAGCGGTGGCTTGGTGGTTACAGTGCTTGCCCGGCATGCGCAAGTACATGGGTTTGAACCCCAGCACCCACGTACACAACTAAGTGTCAGAGCAACAACAAGCCATGTGAAAAACTCAATAAAAAAATTGATTCTCTCACTGTCCTTCTCTTTAAAAAAAAAAAATTGGTTTTTTAGTAGGGTGGGGATTAAGCTGAGGTTTTTAATAGGGTGGGGATCCTCCCATAAGGGCCCAAGGTAATGGGTTCCAATGAGGGCCTGAGTTTGTAGATTTCAAAACAGTGAGTAGGGGGCTTGCTGCCTGGCTGGGTGGCTTCTGGTAGTTTTCCATATCCATCAACATCCCCAGCCCTTTTTATTTTTAATTTTGGCCCAGTGCCTCACTGAGTTGCTGAGGCTGGTTTTAAACTTGCAGTCCTCCTGCCTCAGCTTCCTGAGCTGCTGGGATTACAAGCACCCAGCTAAAATCTGAAAACTTTTGAATGCCAGCATGATATCGCAAGTGGAAAACTCCATACCATGAAAAGTTGCTTCACACATTTATTTAAAATATTGTATAAAATTCCCTCAGGCCATGTGTAAACGACGTGCACGAAGCATAAATGAATTTCTTTAGATTCAGGACTCGTCACTAAGATATCTCACTGTGTATTTACACAAATATTCTAAAACCCAAAAACAGTATGTAAAATCCAAAATGCTTCTGATCCCAAGCATTTTGGGTAGGAAACACTCAACCCGTATTGCCATCTGTTGTGGTTTGGATGAAAGGTGTCCCCCCAAAGCTCATGTGTGACAATGCACAGGCTGAGGTGAAATGATTGGGTTGTGAGAGCCTTAACCCCATCAGCAAGCTGATCCCCTGATAGGGATTAACTGGTAACTGTGGGCTGGTAGGGTGGGCTGCAGGAGGTGGGGCGTGGGGGGCATGCCTTTGGGCTATAGATTTTGTATTTGGTATAGAGTTCTCACTCTGCTCCCTGGAGCCCATGCTTTCTGCCATGATGATCAGCCTCACCTCTAACCCCAAGGAATGGAGCTGGCCTTCCATGGACTAAGACCTCTGAAACTGTGAACCCCCAAATAAATTTTTCTCCTAAAATTGTTCTCGTCATGTTCTTGGTCACAGCAACAGAAAAGGATGTGTCCTGTTAGTACAAGTTGGGCATGAAACATCCTCCTGCTTCCCTCACATAAAGTTAATAGGACTCTTGGGCTTCCCTAAATACTCAGTAAATGTACTAATTAATTTCTTCTGCTACAAACTCATGATGGATACCATTAGTCTTGGGAAAGGAAGGAAGATGAGGTAGACTCGCAACTTCCCTCTACAACTTTGCCACCATGATGCCAAGACCCAAGTTTTGTCTCATATACATACAAACTTTTTTTTTACACTAAACATTTATTAGCAAGCAAAGACAGAAAGATGTTCTAACATCTTGTTCTGTAGGCCCAAGAAAGTTCTGGTTCTTTTTCCTTGCAGATATTCTGACCACCACCTAGCATGAAATGGTTTTTCCCAGGCCAAAGCCAGCATGAGGGAACCCACTAGTGACCAGGGTTAGATGCAGCATGAACAGGACACCATTCCTAAGTCAGTCCTTATGTCTTCGGTATGCCATGGCAGAGATGCCCTCTGAATTGATTTTGCCAACTCACTCATCTCCAACATCTTCAATCTCAGCAATGAAAGTCTAACCTGAATCATAAGCATTGATAGTCATCATTTCCCCAATAAAAACCTACCTTGATGTTCATCTGGTTGTTGATGGAGACACAGAGGACGGTAGCCTCCTTTGGGGCCTGGGCTCCTTCCTAGAAGACCAGTGGCCCCTTTTCCTGAGCTTTCTTTGCTGGAGTGCAAGCAGGCCCTGGAGTACAGCTTCATCTCAGTACCACTCAAGACATCGCCCTAGGTCATCTACATCAATCACCTATCACGCCGAAAGAGCTCAGTTCAGCCTCACCCAGCTTGCCCAAGGTGCAAACCTGAATCTAACTGGAACAGACACCAGACAGAAATCAAGAAATCCTGTAAAAATTAAAAAAAAAATTCAAAGGGAGAGCAGTAGAAGAAAGGACTGGGGAGGGATAGTGGCCAAATTATATTGTTATACTGGGTGCACATATGAATGTGTAACAAATTCCATCATTATCTGCAACCATAATGCACCAATAAAAAAAGATGGAAAACACAAACGAAATCGAGAAAGCCTCTGGGGAAATCCCTGTCACACTCTTCCCAAGTACAGTTTCATAAAAATCAAAGAAAGGCTGTAAACTGTTCAGGCTACAGGAGACCAGAGAGAGAGGACAAAAGAAACAAAGGATCTCCAATTCTCTTTTGCTTTACAGGACATTACTGGAACAAAAGGAAAAATCTGCATAAGGCTGTGTATTATATTTACAAAGTAAATACAATAAAATGTTGGCATCTGGGAATCTGGGTAAATGACCTGGAAATTCTACTTACTATATTATCTTTCTTCAGGTGTAAAATTATGTCCAAGTAAAGTCCACCACCAGCTCCCTATGGCTAGCCACAGCTGGCTGCTTCTCCCATGTGCTGGTGGGTCCGGATCTGCTCCTCAGGGGCCCCTCTGCCTGGAGCCACTGAGAGCTGCCTGGCTACCGGCCTCCAAGGTGCTGTCTTCCAGGGCCTGCACTCTGGAACTTCGCTGGAGCCTCAGCAGCGCTCAGGACTCCGGCCCCCTGTGAATTCCTCACGCTCCCTGCCATCAGGGCCTAAGGAGGAGCCATTAAAGTTGTCCCCAAGACTTGTTCCCCCTTCTCCTCTCCTGTTTCCTCCTCCTGCTCTGACTCCAGGAGTCAAGGGGAGATGGAGGATTATAAAGTCAAAAGCCATCCAAGCTGGCCTGACCCACTTTCTTTTAGGCTTCTTCATGCATGAGAACCAAGCTTTTGTGGCGGGAAGAAAAAAAAATGGTCACGACCCTATGAGAACAAGCCAAGGCACTGTGTTGCCACCATCGCTGGCATCTGGCAGAGCCTCCACAGCAAGCTGGGCAGAGGAGAGCGTCACAGTGGACAACTGGGCAGGCTTCCGGTGGGCCTTGATTGGAGGCTATTGGCCTGGGGATCTGGAGGGTGTTTAACTGGAAAAGGGCACCTGTGAGACTGGGTGGGGTTGCAATTAGGAGCAAGCACAAAAATTAGGGGAACTGTCCCTTACTACCAAGTGCTGGCATTTTGGAGCCACCCGCTTCTGGGATTATTGTCTGGTTTCCTGGCAGGGTTGCTAGAGAAGTACTCTGGTCCCCTACAAGACCGATTAGAGCAGACTGGTTTAAAGGCTGCTTGCTGCACATTATAGGTCAGAGTTCTATTTTTACACATACTTTGGCCATCGTCCATTCTATATATTCAGATTCTCACTTTACAAAACAGCACACAGTGAATTCGTGTCCCCAAGCTCAGCCTGTAACTAACTGGTAAGGTTCTAAGGAGCTAGAACAATCAGTCCTCTGATTAAGTCCCCAAAAGTATGTTTTGGTGTGTTTTAAGTCCTCAGTCGTGCATGCAATGTCACTGGAGCCTGTGCACTGCGTGAGTCCCATGGCATTGCCTCAGGAATAATACTCCTTGGCTGCCGAGGGCTGCCATTGCTCCAGCATCTCAGATGAGCCAACCATCCAAAGTTCCAGCCCTCCTCCCCAAAGATAGCTAATCCCCACTCCAAAATGCCCTCAATTTCTGGTGGTTCACGATTTCTAATTTCCAGTGCAGGCTGTTGTATCCCCTGTCCATCAGATGGGTCCATGCATGTTGCAGAATTTAGGCCCAAGATTGTAGCAAGGTCCCCCCACCTCCCCACTCACCACATTACCTGTGAAAACCCCTCTTTCTCCTGGAAGTGTTTCCGGTGTGTAGAGATTAACTCTTCTTCCTTTTTGGAAGTGTTTGAGCCGTAATTGTTGCTGCTGTTCCAGGCCCTCCCCTTTCTTAGTAGAGTTTTGCTCAACAGTTCTCCAAATCCTGCCTTATCTTCAAATCAGCTGGAGTCCAGTGAGTCAGTGCAGACACATGCTGCACAAATGGTCTTCGCAAACCCAGACCCACCTCCAGAATCCAGCAGCCATGTGCACAGTTGGCTCTGTAAGTCTTAGATGCAGGCTTCATATTTCTTAATTTTCCTACATCAGATTAAATCTGGTTCTAATTACCACCCACCTTCACCCCACCAATCTCCGACGTATATGTTTTAACCAGGGCTGGTAAGAAACTCAGTCTGTCAAATCTTGGGAAGATTTCCCCAGCCCCCACACATACACTCAGGGTTAAAAGATATTTTGGAGGAAAAAATAAAATCATGACTTTCATACAAATATAAACATACATTTGGCATAATGGGAGAGATGCAAGCAGATGTTATAACTGCATCAGAGAGTCAAAACAACACAGTTTTATGTGGGGACTATGTTGGGATGGACTCCAAGTAGAGACAAAACTGATTTTTCCAAGGAGGTGGGGAGAAGCCAATTAAATCACTACCAGACAGGACCCATTTACATATCTATCAGTTGGTAGAACAGTTCCAAGGTAATGAACAGGGCTAGATTCTGATAATCAACCTCAGAGTGCATGGAATGGATGATGCACAGTTTCACACTGAAATGGTTTTGTTTTTCTTCAACACAAACATTGGCTCCTGTCTTGTTCTCCTCTCCCCTGCTCATCCGGGTCATTCCAGGTTAATCCCCTGCGATAGACCCAGATAGTACAGAGAGGAAGAGACTGAATATTCAGACAATATCTAGACCCTACATAAAAATAGAACTCTGACATCCGTCTGCAGCAATCCGACCCAGGAAATCAGAGTTCCATCTCTAGCAACCACTCCTGGAAGCCACATAACAACCCCTGTAACAGTTATCCCCAAACAAGCAGGCTTGATTATTAACTGAAAGCTGCTCTTGCTGATGGACACCCCCACCCACACACACACCCATGGGCTCCTGACTTAGGATGAACAGAGAAAGCCAAATATGCACCCCAACCATTCACATAGGAGGTCCCCATTTCCGGTTAGTCAACTGCAACTTTCCATCCCATCAGCCTCCCATCAAGGCACACCTGACGCCTTCCTGTTGTCCACGATAGAGCTTTTCCCCTTTGCATCTCTACCAAAGCACAAGTGAGAGCGGCCTGATCCCTCCCATAGCAAGCTCTGAATGAATAACTGCCTGCTGTCATTTGGGTGGCATAAATGAATCTGCCAGGAAGGGAAAGGGATGTGTGGTGGGGTGTGCATGTTCATGAACCCAGGCCACCTAGCCCAAGTGCATCCCAGCCTGCTAAGGTCATGGTGGCAGCTCTGTGGGATGATGACTCCCAGTGCTGAGCATTCTGACCTGTGGGTGCGGAAGCCAGTGAGGTATGCACTATTCTGAGGGGTCTTCCTTCAGGGTGCTCCATGCTCCCATCTTAGACCTCCAAAGGCCTTGGCAGGTGGCTCTGAAGTGTTCCTTCAAAGCTTTCTTCACAGCCCTGGGGTGGGGGTAGGCAGGCATGGAGAGTGTGAAGTCCTGCAATCCACGCCCCTGTGAGTTTTCAAGACCATGAATGAAATGCATTCTGGCTTATATGAATGAACATTTGCTTAAACGTAGAGATGCTGATGTTGATCCACTTAGTGAAAGCTCATTTGCATTAATGCATGTACTGTGGGGTTTTGTATTTGCATATTTTATCAACTTAAAAACACTCTAGCAGCTCAGCGGTTAGGGTGCTTGCCTGGCATGCCCAAGGACAGGAGTTCAAACCCCAGCACCAGGTACACAATGAAGTCTCTCAGAGCAACAAAAGTCACATGATAAATAAAATTGATTCTCTCTTTCTTCCCCTCCCCCTTCTCTCTCATTGTCTCTCTTTAAAAAAAAAAAACCACTCCAGGTGTCTAGGGAAAGCCCAGAAGGAGCAGAGCTGGTACCACCACCTGGTCTCTGCATCTGACCCCTGCCAGGACCCATAATGCCAAGTAGGCAACGAAGAGTTGGGGTTGAGCCCCAGCTGAACCGAGGCACAAAGTTCTCTAAGTCTCCCAGGCCCTCCGTGCCTGAAGGAAGAAATGAACGGTGGCTTGCTGAGCTTCAAGTAGAGGACAGTGCATGCTTCCAACTTCCCCTTCTGCCTGACAAGCAGCTCATACCAGATATTTTCCAAGTACGACAAATAATGAAAGACAAATATACCAGGCAGAGTAAAAAGCTTGCATTTATTTCATTTCTGGATAAAAATCCTGCACAAAAGCTCACAGTTGCTTTGGTGTCAGAATTTAGTATTTGTAGTAAATTTAATAATTGATAACGGTGGTGTTGACAATGGTTATGGTGGTGGCTGAAAATCCATTTTATTATATTGCCACAGGCTCAGATCTGAGAAACCAAGACCCCAAAACTTTTTTAATTCAAAAAGAATATACTGTCAGCACTATGCCAAGCACTATTTAGAAACAAGGGAATCAGTCTATCCGGCTGTTCCCAACACGTCTAGAACCCTGCGGAGCAGACCAGACATCCCTCAAGACTGAACCCATAAAAATCTGAATATGCATTTTACTTCCAAGTATTTGCGAATTGTTCATTTGCATGTTAGATGAGACAGGAACAAGGGCGCCAGCGCAGCGTCCAGAGCACAGATGATGGCGCCCCTAGTGGACAGACAGAGCAGTCCGGGGTTGCTGGACAATCTGTACATGACGTCACAGCACACTCAGTGGCGCATGCGCAGATAGGGGTGGGTACCAGGCAGGGCAGGTTGGGCGTGGAGTTGTTTGGAGTCTCCTCTGAATGTCTTCAACAGGAAGTCTGGTGGTGGCACAGACAGTGCTTCAAAGAGCTCAGAATCTTAAACTAATACTAGTATTTTACTGCTTCCATTCTTGGCCTGTTGTGGTTTTCAGACCCTCCATGCATTTGTGCCTTCTGTAACCCTCCAAAGTGCTGTGAAGTTTTCTTACACATAGGTGATTTCCTGAGGGTCACCCACACGACAACCGGCATCCCCACTTTTCTGACTCAGAGGACAATGCTTTTCCCCTTTTTCTCTTTCCCTCCCTCCAGAAAAGAAAAAAGAACCCCACTCCAAATAGAGCAGAAGCTGGAAACACTATCAGTGTGTCCTTTCTAGGGACCAGAGTGTTGTCCATGAGGGCAGAGGAAAAGATTCAGGAATGGAGGATTAGGAACCAAAAGCAGGCCCTCCTCCTGCCACTCCCAGATTCCAGCCAGGCCCACGGTGCCTTTTCTGAATTCAGTGCCTAAAACATTCAAAAGATTGAAGAAATTCACCAGCGGGAGAGAAGAGCCTGAGGTCTGAGTGGGACAGTCAGGCCCAGCACAGGGGCACCCATCAGTGATAGACAGGTAGGTGGGTTCAGGTTCTCAGGCCATAGCCAGCCTTCCCAGATGGATCACTGAGCATCTAAGTCACATTTCAGTTTTGTCTGAATTCCTCTTGCTGAAGGTTTCAACCCATGCATGACGTGTGGTTTACAATGGAAATCAAGTGCTGTCTGCACCCTATTAAGTTTGACTATAGAAAGGTGAATGCTGGTTTTCAGAGGTCCTTGGCTATCCAGTTTAGTGTGTCTTAGCCCCACATCTCCCAAGCCTCGGGCTCTCCATTTAGGCACAAAGATCTCTGTGAGTGATTGAATCCTCCCCTGCCACCTCTCTGCACAGACCTGCCTTGCTCGGGCTATCCATCCTCACCCTAGTCTAAATCACACCCTAAGATCCTCTCAGTGTGCAAGAGGAAAGACCAAATTGCTGGATGACGGTGACCTTGCCCTTGGAACTTGGTACTGTAACTCAGTCACTTTCATTATTTCTCTGTTTCAGTGCTATATGGGTAAATACAAATTAAAAATCAATGGTTAAATTCTCCTTATTTAAAATGAAAAGAGACTTCTTTCCCTTCATTTTCTTAAAGCATCTACTTTAGAAAAGTCATTAAGTTCTTTTCTCTGTTTCTTTAAAATGTATGCAAACCTTTCTAAAACTCAATAGCCTCTTGCCAGCTTTGAGACCCATCTTTCTGGAGTTTCCAGGAGCCATCTCTTTGAAATATAAACATCAAAGGAGAGGACAACTCCTGTCTTCCAATTTCACTTTGGTACCAGGCTCCACGTCGCAAAACTACCTCCTGTCATAAAAATAGGATTTTATCTTTCCTTTGTATAAGGTCAATTAAGCAACCCAGGTGGTGACTCCAATTGCCAGATATATTTAGGATGGGCTGTGTGTCATGAACGGTGCACTCAGCCCCCTTCCTGGAGGACTAATGTAACGTGTCCTACCTGGTTAGCTATACACAAGACTCAGATTTCTTTCTGTTTTTGCAGTACCTTTCCATATTGTCTATGCTGCACAGATTAAATGTTCTGATTTAATGCTTGTTAACTAATACAATTGTTTTCTCTCGATTCTCCTTTTGTGGAGAGGTTTTGTGACTTGGGAGAATATTTTGTGTTTAATTGTATTTCCCCAATGGTGCAAAGCACCATCTTTGGAGTACTCCCAAACTTTGGACCCCATGGTAGAAGTCTGGCTAGTTGCATGTTTTGGGTAAGAGTCCCCCTAAAGGCCTATATTTTAAGTGTTTGCTCTTCCATGGGAGGTGATGGAACCTGTAAGAGGTGGATCCCAGTTGAAAGTCTTCCAGTCACATGGGGGATCCTGGGACCCTGGCCCCTCCTTCCCCTCTCTTTCTGCTTCCCACCTGCAGGCCCCCTGCCATGCACTTCCTCTATGAGGTACGGTGTCACCATAGACCCAAAGCCACACCACCAAGCAACCATGGATTCAAATCCCTCAAACTGTGATCCAAAATGAACCTGTCCTCCTTTTAAGTTTATTGTCTCTGGGCTTCTTACAGTGACCGAGAGCCGGCTCACACACCTGTGCTCCCTCAGGTCTTCATACCCTGGCAAACACTTGAATTTGAGAGCCGTGGGTCCCTGAGAGTCACAGGGACCTTCTAACCTGGATGAGCAGTACCTACCCTGAGGGAGTCAGGCCTCCAAAGGACAAGGCCTTGCTCTCTTGTTCCCAGTGTGACCCCTTGCAGTACCTGGGAGGTCAAACCTATGTGGAAGGGGCCAGGGAGCCAGGGCTGGGAGATGGAGCAGACGCCCACACAGGGACAGTGCCCCACAGCCAGAGAGAGGTCTGGCAGCTTCTCCTCTGGGCCTTTTCTTTGCAGTGTGGTTTACCAAGAATTCTTTCACCACATTGAGATCGCTTAGCTTCCAAGTGGGGAGTGAGGGCCTGAACCCATCTCCCCTAGCTGTTCAGAGTCTCACAGAGTGCGGTGGGCCTTGGAAGGGAGGGGACATGAAGCCTACCTTGTCTTCCCAGAGCCAAGCGGACCTAACCCGTGGAAGTACGATACGCAAACAAAACAAACGGGGAATATATAATGTGGCTGGAGTCACGCTTCACGCTGCCTCCAAGCCAACACAGGAAAGGACAGATACCTCCATGCTTTGCCCTTGGGGCTGTGTTCCACCTTGTCTTCCACACCCCAGCCCTGGAAGAGTTGGCTTAGCTAGCAAGTTGGGGAAACTCTGCCATGCACCAACAGGATCACCTGCGAGGAAGGCAGGGCAAGGGTTGTCTGCCAGTGTTTTACAGGTAGGATTCAAAACAGTTCAGAGATAAGCCTGGAATTTTCCATCACATACGCACAAGTGCGCACCCATGCTAGAACATGCTGACCTCTGCCCTCTACTCCCGTCAGGCTCCCTCTCAGGAGGCCCCGCAGAAGATTGGAAGGTGAGAGGAGGGAGACAGGAATACGTTTCTCCACACATTGAAGCTGTCACAGGGTCCCCTCTCACTTGCTCTGGTTCTCACTAGGCTCAGGAAGTGACCTGTGCTCTCTTCACAGGGCTGGAATAGCTCCCATGTGACTGTCTCTGGTTGCCCCAAGACCTCTGTCATTCACCTAACCTGCCCGCCCCTTGGCAAAGAGACCCTTCTGCAGAAACACCTGGGTGACTCCTCACTGCCGTGTCCCTGGAGGGTGCAGGGCTCTGACCAAGTTCCACACCAAGAAGTCAGCCACCTGACTCTGTCTGCCAGTCCCAGCTCTTGGCATTTCACCACCAGGTCTCCTCACTGCCCAGACAAATGCCTGTCTTCTAGAACCGTTCACCCAGAAGTATGGATGTGGCGATGTGAAAACCTCCTCCTCCTACGGATTAACCTGAGCTGCTTCACCAAGGAATTTGGTCCTTGTGATCCCCAGACCCCATCTCTCCTGTGCCCTCCCTGCAGAGGACCTTGACTAATTAATTCTGCATTGCTATTGCTAAAGCTCCAGAGAGTTACTCTCCTCAACGGGGTCCCCTCGGGGTGAGAAAACTGGAAACACACTGGACTGTTCTGGGAAAGGTGGAAAAGAGCAGGCCCTGAGTGAGGTGCTTCACAGATGTTTCATGTCATTTGCCGACATTCAACTTGTGTTCCAGTGTAAAGGTCGGGAAACTGAGGCTCAGAGGGCATGACTTGATTTAACCAAAGCCCCAGCACCAGTAAGTGACATGAGCTGACTGTTTTCTTTGTGCTGATGTCTCTCAGTGTTAAATATCAGGGTGCTGTGCACCCTGGATCCAAGGGACTGAGTTTTAGGGAGAAAAAGCAGCCGCCCCGGGTTTGCTTTGGAAGCCGCACTATTTCAACAGAGGGGTTGCCTAACAGTGATTTGTTTGCAAAGAAGAGATGCCAGAACTTCTCAGCCTGGTTGAGAAACAGTATGGGGTTGACTCTATGCAAAACAGAAATGCATTATGAAATGCGGCTTACCAGAGCCCAGGTGGCCACAATTAAGTCCCAGCTCCAGGGGAGAGGTTGCAGGAGGGGTCCTGGGAAACACAGCCCTGGGCCAAACCATTGCATGACCATTGGCCCCCCTAGAGGCCCCTAAATTCCTTAGACCCTGAGATAAGCCCATACGCCCCACCAGGACACTAGGCGAAAACCCAGAACCCAGGACTTTCAAAGAAAACGCTGGCTCCCTGTGGAAGTCTGTGAATTCGGAGGATGAATGAGCAGCATCCTGACCAGGAAAGGGACAGCAATTTGGAGACTTCAGGGTCAGGACCTGCTGCTTCTTCCGCTGCACGTCCTTGTGCAAGTCCCTTAGCTTTCCTGGTTCTTATTCCTCATCTGCCAAGGACACAGCCAGCAGCCCCTGCCCTCCAACATATGAAGGTGCCAGGATCCTCAGCAGCAGCCCAGGGCAACTGAACAATTCAGTATGACTGGCATTGCAAAGCCAATGCTCCCAGCATCTGTTTTAACAGATTGACCTCAACAAACTCATCCCCCTCACGCTTTAGCAACTTTTTGAGATGCTTTTTAGCCTTGCCTGGAGCCGGGCACGGATATGATGTGTCCGAAGCTCAGCATAAATTTACACTTAAGTCGTGGCCTCGGTGTGGCTGCTTCTCTTTCTGTTAAATGAGAGGCACTGGGGAGATGGCCTTAGAGACGAACTTGAGTAGCAGATCCCTCTGTTAAAGGCCCTGGAGGCTGCAGCCAGCCTGCTAGGTCTGCCTGTCTTGCTCAAGCGCCAGGCCTCTCTCTCACACCTAGAATGATGGCAGAAGACTTAGTGGTCCCTCCCCTGTCCTTTCCTCGGTGGCTGAATCCCCTGGAGATCATCTCAGGACAGAGCTTCTCCCTCTGTGGGAACCACCACTGCCCCTATAATGCCAAACTCCAGCCCTTCAAGGCAGACAGAAAGGAAAGCAAGATGGAGCAAGGGGTCGCTGGATCCAGCAAAGCCATGTTCTGTTTGGTTGGCCAAGACTCACCTCCCAGCAGGATGCATGACTTTTCGAGGAAGGGTGAGATTTATTTTTTCTTTTTTTTTTTTTAGTTTTATTTTATTTTATTGGTGCATTATAGTTAAACATAGTGATGGAATTTGTTGTCACATATGCATAGATGCATACAATGCAGCAATGTAATTTGGTCAATATCTACACCCCCAACACTCCTCCGCTTCCCTCCTCCATCCCCTGGTCCCTTGACTCCCTTTCTGGGTCATATAATTTTCCTATCATACCCAAGTATAGTGAGATGATTCTTATACCTATGAAGAACAATTTTAAATATAAATGACAATAGTGTATACAAGGACATACTTACAAAACCTTAGCGTGTACATTACTTTAACTCAGTTCCAGCATTTTCCCTTCTCCTCCCTTCCTCCCCACCCCTTGTTCTTTTTAGATATATTTCACAATAGGATTAAACATTTACATTTTTGTAGAGGAATTCAGTATAACTTATTCTAATTCAGTCCCCAGAATCCCCCCGACTCCATCTCCTTCCTCTTCCATCTACTGGTCTTTCTGAGAATAGGAAGAGGATGATTTTATTCCTTGAAAACTGTCTATTCACACTCTAAGACTCGTATTTTCTGAACAGCAAATGCCATAACTTGATTGGGTGGTTTTATTTTATAATTTTAAAATAGTTTTGTTTAATATATATTTGTATAGCTTTTGGATGATTTTGGTCTATAAATTTTGTTAAATGTAGTTAGTTAATTTTTCTGTTTATTCATAAATAACTTTTTAAGGAGATACTCCACATAATAGAAAATATATTATCAGTAATAAAAAATTACAAAACTTGAAGGGAAAAATATTTTCCATATGATAAAGGTGAGTTTTACAGAGGAAGTTGGTACAAGAGGGAGGGCTGCTGTTCTAGGCAGAAGAAACAGTGTGGTGTGATGGTTGTCCATCCTCCTGAATAAATGTCCCAAGCCTCGGCCCAACACCAGTACCTGCAGCCCACACCCTTGCCCAGAGCGGTCACCTGCTATGGTTTGGAGATGGTTTGAGTGTGTCCCCCAAAAGGCCCATGTGCTGAAAACTTGGCACCCACACTCGCAGTGCTGAGAGATGGTGGGACCTTTAAAAGGTGGGGCCTACCAGAAGGTCATTGAGGGCATCACCTTCAGAAGGACTTCATGTAACTGTCACAAGACCCCAGTTAGTTCCTGCAAGAGCAAGTTGCTATCAAAAGAGGGAGGCTGGGGGCTGGAGCAGTGGCTTGGTGGTTATGGTGCTTGCCCAGCATGCACAAGTACATGGGTTCAAACCCATGTGGTGCACCATGTTCATGACTAAGTGTTGGAGCAACGAAAGCCACATGAAAAACTAAATAAAAATTGATTCTCTCTCCCTCTCTCTCTCTCTGTCTCTCTCTCTTAAAAAAAAAAAAAAGAGGGATGCTGGCCCCTGAATTGCTTCAGCTTCCTGTCTCATCATGTAATCTCTTTCTCCTACATATATTCTTACTATCCACCATGTTCTGAAACAGCCAGAAGGTCCTCACCAGAGCCAAGCAGATGTCAGTGCCACACTTTTGAGTCTCTACACCTGTGAGCAAAATAAACCTCTTTACTTCATAAAGTACCCAGCCTCAGTTATTTTATTATAGCAACAGGAAATGGACTAATTAACACCCAATGCAGTTGCTGCAAATTCTAGAAGCACTATCCCCCTGTGCCTGAGCAAAACTTCCAGAAAGAAATTTTTGCTCTTTATGATCAACAAATAATCAGCTATTTCAGACCCCTTCAACTCCAAAGGCAAATGAAGGTGGTAAATTGGAAAGCCTTGGCATTCTGCTTAAGGATCAGACCAGTTCAACTACCCAGGGTATCATCATGAATGTGCTTTGCAAGATGACATGAGTGTTGTAAGAATGCTAATGGAATCCCTAGGCCTAAGAGCAATCACTTTGTAAGGTGGAAGATATGGTCCTATGGCCCTCGGTGCCCAGCCCAGCCTTCTTGTACCATTGTTGGTAGGAGTCTAGGTTTCCTCATGGTTTGGAAGACCAAAGGGCACCATGACCCTTGTCCAGTAGCTTCTGCCTTTGCAGAAGCACAGACATTGGGGTCCTAGGTGCCATTCGCCAGCTCTGTGGGCATTGAGGGATATTTGTAATGGGGGCAATGATGGCTTCTCAATTTCTAGGTCAAGCAGCAGGGAAGCTTATGACCTTAATTACCAAGCATCTGAACATGGCGGAGGTGGCATCTCACCTGGTGGCGGTAGCATCTCCCCCGGTGGGCCGGGTGTGCAGAACTGTTTTTGGAATCACCCCAGGAAGCCTTTCCCAGAGCCTGCTCAGCTTTCCTAGTGCAAGCACCCTTGTATGCCAAGGACTGAGTGTGCACCATGGTACAAAGACCTAAACGCAGACTCCAGGGGTGGAAACACGCAGAGGGTGGCTGGTGGGCTTTTTTCTCTCCCACTCCTTGTTCCCCTGCTCCATGCCCATCACCACCTACTGAAATCCCACTCATCCTTCACTGGTGCGGATGTTACTTCCTCCAGGAGCCTTCCCAGATGTCATGCTAGAAACACTCTCTGCTCTCTGTGACTCCTACAGTTCCTGCTGTTTCTCTCTAATAGCAGAGAGCACCAGAACCTGGCATTGGAGCTATTTGCATGAAAATTATTCTTTCCCTTAGGTACTAACCCCCTTTCGGGACAGAGACTCTGGTTTTTGGTTGGTTGTTTTTGTCTTTCTCAGTGCTTGACCTGAAACCGTCCCAATAAACACCATGTTTGTTTGCTTAATGACTGAGTGATATTCATTGGGGTGACAAGACTTGGGTGGAAGCCATCAGATAGCAGCATGTGGCAGTGCAGATAAGAGCTAAATGAAGTGCTACTAATAAGGAATAGCAGACCTGTCTTCCATTCAGCAACCAGGTGACCCGTCAAAACACAAATTCAAGAATGGAGGTGCCCAAATCCAGGGTACTGAGACGGTGAAAATCCACTGTCAAAGATGGAACAAGAGGGGACTGGAGTGGTGGCTCAGTGGTTCCAGTGCTTGCCTGGCATGCACAAGGATGCAAGTTCAAACCCCAGCATCACATACACTACGAAGTATCAGAGCAACAAAGGCCACATGAAAAGCTGAATAAAATTGATTCTCTCTTTCTCTCTCTCACTGTCATTCCCTTAAAAAAAAAAAAAAGATGGGACAAGAAATAGATCTTTATCTGATCCAGACAAAATTCACTTTCCAGAATCCCTTTAGCCAGGTCTGTATGCCTCTACCACAAGGAATCAGAGGCTTGCAAGAAATTTGTCATGTCTCAACTGAATCTACAGAGAAAATACCCCCAGATTTGGAGATCTTTCAATAGTTTGATGACCAAAACTCTATCACCTTAACGCAGCCCCAGTTAATAAGCCCAGATCTTCGAATCTGCCATCTCATGCCTCATCTTAAACGTGAATGAACAGTGATGAATCACCTGACATTTCAGGAAAGTGGCCAGCATGACAGAGAGGAACCAAAAGAAACACACACACAGAACATTGGAGAGAGGAAATAGGGAACAGGAAGTACATATTTCTAAATTTTTTATTAATGCATTATAGTTTTACATAATGATGGGATTAGTTGTCGTGTATTCCTAGATGCACACAAATCAGCTATATAATTTGTTCAGTATCCCGCACCGCCCACACCCCTCTACCTCCGTCTTCCTGTTCCTGGTTCCCTTGCCTTTCTTCTGGGTCCTATATTTTTCCTAAAAAACCCAATACAGTGCCATAATTCTTATACCTATGAAGAGCATTTTTATATGCATGCCTATGGTATATACAGTGACATTTATAACTGCTTGGAATGTACCTTGTTTTATCTCAGTTCCAACATCTCTTCTCCTCCCTTCCTATCATCCCTTGTTATTCTTCAATATTTGACACCAGGATTAAACATATACGTTTTTGTACAGGCATGCAGCATAGCTTGTTCAAATGTCTTATCCAGTATCTTGCAACTGTGTCTCATAAATATTAACAAATCGCATTTTTGTTCTATGGATCTAATCCATGAGTTTGTCTACCTTACTCCCAAGCCTGGGTTTAGCTCCAGCCTCCATAAATTAGGGAAAACATTCAGCCCTGGACTCTCTGTGTTCGGCTAACTTCGCTCCAGATAAATTCTTCCATTGCCATCCATTTACCTTCAATGGATGCAATATCATTGCTTCTAATAGCTGAGTATATGAATATATACATACATATTTTAATATATATATATTTTTAAAAACCTAGAATGTCCTTGGAGAAATGGAAAAAGATATGTCACCTGCCTTTTTTATCTGTATTATGAAAATAGAGGGTAAGAGAAAGGAATAGTCAGAGAATTTTTTTTAAAAATGGGGTGGGGATTTGAAAGAGTTTAACCAACTGTGGAGTTAGGGAATAGTCCAGAGAAGACCTCCCTCAATTCCAACACCAACTGCAGGTTCCCGGGGTCTCCAAAATCACTCGCAGTTTTAATAATTTGCTAGGACTCCCAGGACTCACTGAAAGATGTTCTGTACACCCTTACAGTTTTCTCAAGGAACGATTACAGCCAGGGAAATGCACTTCAGGCAGAGGCCAAGAAAAGCTGAAAAACACACAAACAGATAAAAACATAGCTTCTGTTATGACTGAGGAGACAACACTTGCAGCACTGATAGGTTTCAATATGCATGGACAATTGCTGACCTGAGCTCCACGGTTTTTATTGGAGCTGCTTTCCTTAGGCACAATCAGGCCATGTGGCTGTTGTCTGTCTCCTCCTCCACCAGGCACCTCGGGAAGTCCCCACTCGAAGTTACATGTTGGTCTATCTGGTGCAGTCAAACCCCAGGCTAAGTCACACTGTTAATACAGGCAGGAAAGGACACAAAACGTTCACTTCCTGTGTATTCTACTGAAGAAAACACTGGTATTTGTGATAAATTAGTACTGCAATGTACTAAAAAGTAAGGCTACACTTTTTAAAAAAACAGACTGTAAAAAAAGAAAAAGAAAAAAAAATCTACAAATCCTTTTTAATTCTATTTCTCCACCCTTACATCTGAGCTTCTCTTCTAACTTATTTGGGTCAAACGGTCTCTCTAGACCTTGATGTTTTTGTTTTATTTTATGGTGCTGAGGATCAAACCCAGGGCCTGGCTTTTGCCAGGCAAGCACTCTACCACTCAGCTCCACCCCCAGCTCCAAGACCCTGATTTTATTGAGAAGTACTTGCCAGCTACTCTGTAGGATGCCCTGCACTTTGGGCTTTCCTGATGGGTCCCCATGATCAGATGCACTTGGTGAATCTTTGGCGTAAATATCACAAAGGAATGGTAGCCCTTTTTAGTGCCATGATGCACCCAATTTTTAAGAAAAGTTTGTAGTTTTGGGTTTTTTTTTTTCTTTTGTTTTCTGTTGGGCACAGTGGGGCACACCTGCAAACCCAGTGGTTTGGGAGGCTGAGCCAGGAGGATGGCAAGTTCAAAGCCAGCCTCAGCAACTTCACAAGGCCCTAAGCAACTTAGCAAGACCCTGTCTCAAAATAAAAAGTAAAAACAGGCAGGTTTTGTGACTCAGAGGTACTCCACCCCCCAAAAAATCTGTGGTTTTAAAAACTGATTATAAAATCATAATATTGATGCAGGGTTTTTGAGATGAGGCCAGATTCTCTGCTCCCGCTGGTGAATGAAGAGGGCCTGGCTACAGAATCCCACAGCCAAAGAAGCCCGTTTTCAATGTTTGCAGCTCCTCTCAGTTAGAACTGAGAATCTGGGCTAGTTGCAGGTCCCTCAGGTCTCTGCAGCCCAAAAGTGTTAGCAGCTCCCCAGCTAAGAGCTGGGATTTCCCATGGTGAGTTGCAGCTCTTGGTGTGGAAACACCCCAGGAATTCAGCACCAATCTTCTGGGTCCTTGTCTTGCGAATTTGAAGAATAAAATCCACGGACAATCACTGAAGGAGGAGTAAAAGGAGTAGGATTTATTTAGGAGCAGAGTTTCTGCAAGGCGGAGGGGCACCTGGAAGCAGGGCACCGCCTCAGTGTGTTAGGCGGGGGTTTATATTGATTTTGGGTATAGCTGTAATTAACATTTATGCAAAGCAGGTATTGAGAAATGCATCAACTCCATTGGTTAAAATCTATGTAAAACAGGCATTGAAACTGCTCAAGAACACATTGGTTAAAATCTATGTAAAACAGAAGGTGGCAAATACTTCCTAGTTCCCACCTGTGACCACTCCCATCTCTTAGTTGGGACAAAGGAACTGCTCCCAGAGGTGAGCCTCATGGTCTTTTGAGTTTGAAGGCCCTGAACATGCCCTGTCAATCACTCTGTCTCTTCCGGCTAGCTCTTGGATGGGGCCCTTTGTCCTGACTACCTAGCCATTTCACTGTCTCTCCGAATCTGTCTCAACATGACATAATTTTGACCAATAGAATTTGGCAAAGGTGACAAGTAATTCCCAAACCTAGGCTCAAGAGTTGTTGTGCTGAGCATTCTCCCTGGCGCTCTGGAGGATGAGAAGCAGAGCTGAGTGGCCTGAGGCCCCATGGATCCCAGTGGCCAGAGTCTCCACACAAAAGAGCATTGCATGTGTGGACTGAGCACAGGGGAGGCTCCACCACATGAGGACTGAATAGAAGGCAGAGGAGGCTTGGCTTAACTCTGCCTGAAATGCTGTGATACCCAGCTGATATCGGTGCCTAGTTCTGGTTCCACAGGGTCCAAGAATGAACAGTGCAGGACACAGAAGCAAGCTCAGCAAGCAACTTTATTTAGGAAAGTAAAGTGTAAAGAGAGAAGTGGTAGAAAGAGAGAGACAGAAATAGAGGCCAGGTTGAGGTCAAGGGAAGGCCTGGAGAGGCCAACCTTGGTGGAAACCTCAGAACATCGGTCCTGGGTTTCAGGACCAAAATGTAAGGAAAGAAGCAAATGAAGGAAAAAAAGGGAAAAGACAGTGACTCACAGTAACACAGGTTTACTGGGGAGACATCTGCAGAGGGAGCCCCAGTGGAGTCTGGGTCCCTGCCTTCCACTCATAGCCTGGGCTTAATATAGGGAGAGTGGGGGAGGAGGGGATTAGGCCAGTGCTAGGAAGTTGCCCAGGAAGAGTCCTTTCTTTTGAGGATGGGAGTGTTTAGGGTTCCTTTGCATGACTGTAGATTGTTGTCTCAGGTTTGGCGACAGGAGGGGAGGTGACACATTCTAAGATGGAGGAAATGTTTCAAAATGGCATTGCTTGAGTTGGCTTCTACCTAATGTGAAGCAAGCAGAAAAGGTTAGAGAGAGCAGACTTCTCAAGGAGAGAAGGGAGCCTGGAGCTGAGGACTCTGTCTTTTTACCCCACCCAGAGGACTCTTCCCCATGCCACTTCTCATAGGCTCAAAGAATGCACACTGCCCACAGGTGAAGAAAGTGGACGCGTGCTCACAAGTTAATGATTTTAACCAAAACCATTGGTTAAAGTCTGTGCAAAACATGTACAAATCTTTCCTAGTTCCTGTCTGTGTCCATCCCCACTTTTTAGTTTTCCTGCCTCTGGGACAAAGGAGTTGGGCCTCATGGTCTTTTGCATTTGAAGGCCCTGAGCTTACCTGTCAATCACTCTCCACCTGTTAGCTTAGGTGTGGTAGAATGGGGCCCCCAGTCCTGAGGACCTAGCCATTTTACTATCTCTCCTAATCTGTCTCAGTTGTACAGTCTGGAAAAGGACAGTAAATCCATTTGGGTTCCCTTGGGTCCAGAACCTTGACTAATTACGAGAGAGCTGTTTGCCAGCCGTGGCTGCACACCAAAAGCCTAGCATAGCCCTGTGTCAGCGAGGGAGCCTGACTGCAGCCGTTCTTGGCTTTGCCTCAACAAGCATGTTGGTCAGCAACTTCCTTCTGAAGAACCCGCATCCATCCATCTACACTGACTGCCTGACTTCATTTCCCTCCCTCAGCTTGAGCGGGGACATGGACCTTTCCTGACCCGTCCTGCCCACGATGTAGGAGAAATATCAATAGTAAACCCAGAGAAGCCTAAGCAAACAGGAAGTGATTATTGGCTCCAGGAAGAGCAAACGTCATGCAAGAAGTAACCACCACTGTTTGGCCCAGCTGTTGCTGCCATGTGCTCAGTGGGAACCCAAATGGGTTTACTGTCCTTTTCCAGACTGTACAACTGAGACAGATTAGGAGAGATAGTAAAATGGCTAGGTCGTCAGGACCCTGGCCACACTAGAAGCTAGCCAGGAGAGAGTGACTGATGGGTAAGCTCAAGGCCTTCAAATGCAAAGGACCACAAGGATCCCCTGTGGTAGCAACTCCTTTGTCCCAGAGGCAGAAAACTAAGAAGTGGGGTGGACACATATGGGAACTAGGAGAGAGTTGCTACCTGTCTTGCATAGAGTTTAACCAATGGTTTTGGTGCTCAGTTTCAATGCCTGTTTTACATAGAGTTTAACCAATGATGTTGGTGCTTTTCTCAATGCCTGATTTACATGAATCTTAATCAAGGCTCAGACCCCAAACTAACATAATTCCCGGTCTAACACACATCAGACAGTGTCCTCCCTCCAGGTATCCCTCCGCCTTGTGGAGTCTCTGCTCTCCTTTCTTAAACAAATCCTACTCCTTTTCTTTCCCATTCCGTGGTTGTCCGTGGATTTTATTCTTCAAATTCGTGAGAAAAGAACTCAGAAGATTGGCCCCGAATTCCCAGTATTTCCACACCAAGAGCTGCTAAGCACTGCTCAATGGTAGCTGGGGAAAAACCCAGCTCTTAGCTGGGGAGCTGCTAACACTATTTCAGCTGCAGGAAACCTGAAACCAGGCCAAATTCCCAGTTTTAATTAGGAATAGCTGCAAACACTAGAAATGAGTTACTTTGGCTGCAGAGATCTGCAGTCAGTCCAAACTCCATTCACCGCAGGAGTATATTTAAGATAGGATAGAAAGGTCTCAAGTGGTGGCTCAAAAGTTACGGAGCTTGCCTGGCAAGGATGGGGACCCGCATTCAAACCCCAGCACCACGTACACAAATGAAGTGTGGGAGCAGTGAAAGCCACATGAAAAATTAATAAAATTGATTCTCTCTCTCTCTCCCTCTCTCTCTTTAAAAAAGAAAGAAAGGATGGAAAGAAAAGACTTCTCCAGGAGAAGGGAGTCTCATAACTCAAAGAGGGGATCTCGCTCATCTTTCTTATAGTCTCTCAAGATTCTTCCCCTTTGATAAATCATTGCCTTCCCTCCCCCATGCCTGGGATCAGGGCACAGAAGCTCTGGTCTGATCTAGTCTTTTGTCCTGGGCCCTTTATCAGCAGAAGAGATGCCTGTGTCTGGAACACCTTTGTTAGTAGAGGGCTTTGTCAACATGGGGGTTGTAACAGCAGATGCTCTTTGCCCTCTTAGAAAAAAAATGACTAACAGCCAATTTCGTCCCCACCAACCCCCATCATTCTGCCTACACCAACTGCCTAACTTTTGCCCCTGCCTCATTCCGCCCTCTAGTTAAGGAAACTTTTACTACTGTAAAAAGGGGAATTGGGCGATGGCCATTCTTTAGCTGCTTCAGGCTGAGAGGGAATGAAGTGGGGCAAGCAGTTTGATTTCTTTCTGTTGGGGTGGATTAAAGGGTGCATGATAAGGGCCATCTGGAGTGCTCATGGGTGGCTCCATCTTCACCATCGGGAGTTCAACAGATTTTAACCTCAAATGAATCAGCTGAACTAAGATATTAACAAAATTAATGTCAGGATGAAATCAACATTGAGCCTAAGAGAGGAAGGAAACAGGTTAATTGAGATCCATTATTTGGCTCCTCAAAGACAAATAACTGTTGTGATTGAAAGTCTAGGGGTGGCAGAAAAGGAGGTATCTAAAATTGTAAACTAAGCGGTAGCAGCAGCTGGGGTCTCAAGTGACAGAGTACAAGGGTTGGACATCACAGGGTAGAGGGCAGTAACTGTTTCATTAATTACGTGAAGGTCTTGGACAACCAGGCACCACTCCCCCTTTAGCTTCTGAACTCCTAAAATGTATTGCATGGATGGTTGCAGGGCACAGAGCATGTAATTTTTATAAAGTCATGGGTATCCCCTTGAGCTGTAGTTAAGATGTAGGAACTAGATAGTTATTTTTTTAAATGCCCATGTATGACCATGCTTTGATATACTCTTCTGCCAGGTGTTTAAGACCAAGTTGGTCAAAACTGACCTTGTTCATATCTATTGCTGAAAGTCAGCTGAGATTTACCAGGGTCATTCTTGAGGAACTTGTAAAAAGCCTCTTGGCTCTTCCACCAGTGGTGCCATCTCCCAGGATAGATCAGGGTCTTGCTGACCACATGTGTCTTCGCTTGGAAGCATCAGGGACATCTCCCTGCCCAATGACCTTCCTGTCTTTACAGCATGCACACTAGCTGGCTTTCTGTTTTCCTGGGGTCACTTGATCCCGTGACCAGGAGGTCATATCACCCAGAGTTGCCAAACCTTTAGAGAAGTTCCATTGTCAGTTATTTACACCTTTTTTATTTAGTTGGGATCAGTATTAGTACTGGACGTCAGCCTTACATTCAGTGATGGCTTGTGATCTCAACTCACATTGTTACAGAAGTTATACTTCTATAAAGCACTCAGACAACAGTTTAAAGGTTTTACAAGAAAAAATACAAAATGAAAAACAAGAGCAAAAAAAAGAAAGACTTAGTTTGCATATGAACCAAGAAACATAATTTTTATAATCTCAAACCTTTAACATGGATCAAAAGCTAAGAGAGCTTTTAAGCCTCTCCCTATGGAAAAAGTAGCAAAATGCCTTTATGTTCCAAATTGTCAATCCTCAAACAAACCAGTCTCTCCTCATTGTCCTTCTAAGGTATCTTCAAATTTCCATCCTAGTGTAAAAAGAAACACAAGATGATGACACATAACATTGTTGACAATTAATTTTTATCCATTACAAAATATTAAATGACATAAATAAATCCCCAAAAGATTTGTTGCTGCTTTAAGCATGAAAGAGACTACTGCTGCAGAAAACTTTAGTTTGGAAGCACCAGCTTGGTAAAGTGCTTCCCTAAGCTTTACATTTAAAGAGATTTGTTAAATAAATAAATAAATAGACTCATATACCTAAAGGACATGAATAAATCTAATACACAAAGAAAGCCAGTATTGATTACATAGATATCCTTATATTAACTATTGTTTAACTCTTGAAAAAAAATTTAGAATCTTGGGGCTGGAGTGGTGGCTCTGTGGTTACGGTGCTTGCCTGGCATGCACAAGTACTAGAGTTCAAACCCCAGCACCACGTACACAACAAAGTGTCCACGGAATGAAAGTCACATGAAAAACTAAATAAAAGTTGCTTCTCTCAAGTTGGTCTATTAGCATGTGTTAAATCCAGATAAGATGTAATGTTTTACAACCTAATACTTTTTTTAGAGATATTGTGGGAAGGGGAAGGGTGGGATAAGGGAGGGTAATTGGGGGGGCACTCCTGGGGGAATTGCAATATCCAGAATATATACACATTTTATATTATTTTGTTAAAAACTTGTATGGTTGTTCAAAAATAAAAAAATAAAAATAATTGCTTCTCTCTTTCTCTCTCTCTCACTGTCCCCTCTTGCTTAAAAAAAATAGCATCTATAATGTAAAATAACAATAATCACAGTTCTGCATAGGTTTAGCAATAGCTTTAAATTTTCTAAGTTTAGGAAAGTGTTGATGATCAGAGATAGACTTATTATCTGGCATATAAATGCTTATCATTTATTTAACAATGAAATATTTATGTAGTTAAAGCAAACAGATATAAGCCAGGTTTGTATCAGATTGACTCTTTTATAATATTTAAAAGAGAGGATATCAGATACCTTGTCTATAACTCTACATAAATTTCCATTCCACAAATTTGCATGACACTTAAACAAGGCTCAGATAAACATTTGGTTCTTAAACATAATTTTAGTTACATACATTAAGGTGTCAATTATCTTGATAGATAAGAACAGATCAATGTTTTAAGAAACCCTTATTACTTTAACACATACTGAGTTAGATTTTGATTTTATAGCAGTACATTAATATTTGACCTTAGGGTGGGAAATCTTAAATAACTTTAATTGATTGTGTTAACTATAGACAACTTAATCACAAACTTTGAGATTTATCCTCCACAAACCTTGTGTAAGTTACACTCTATAGCTTTTTTCTTATCTAGAACCATTCCTTTTAATTTCCATCCCAATGTATATTTCCATACCTATAACTTTTTATTTAATTTTTACTTGTTGTCCCTTTCTTAAATCTATATTTTGAGACAATCCTTATAAATTTCTGAATTTCCCAATTACTCTTCTTCATAAGATTAAATGCTTTGTTATTTACAGTACTTTTAATTGAAACATAGCTGAAATCTTTTATACTCTTTGTATATGAATTACACCTGTTAGACTTTAACTTAATAACCTTGTTTTTAATGAAGATCCAGAAACCAAGCAATCTTAAAACAAAAACATTTCTTTTTGTTACCTATTTATAATAACACACATAATAAACCCAAATATGTCACCTTATAGAAACTAAGAAGTCAAGAATACTCAAATTTATTTAGTGGTTGATGTCTTAATATTTTGACTTTATAAATTAATCAGATATCTCCTTTAACACTTTTATGAAGATTAATCCCATTTATGTTAAATCTAATTTACTTATTTTTATCAGTTAAATTTAGGTTACTCATAAGATCAAGATCTCAGACAAGTGTATGTAAATAGCCCAAGCCATCTATCCCCAGCTGAAGAAAAATCCTAGAAGCAATGAACATTATAGTTTAAACATTTATAGAAACCAACACTCTATGTACTGACCTCCTAGAAAAACATGTGGCTAGTAATCGTAAAGATATCCTTACTCTTATGTTTAACCAATTTAAAATGAACCTCTTTCTAAATGTTTAATTTACATGAGCTAAAAGTCATTTCGATCCATTTTATTTTTTTAATTTAATTTATGAGTGCTCATCTATAAGCGAATTTGCTACCATGTTGACACAACATATAGCATACATGTACACAAACACACAAGACAGGTGTGCACACAAAAATCAAACAGGAAACACAGATTTTTAAGAGCCTTTCTTTGAATAATTGACCTTTGAATAAAAACAGCAGTAAAAATCCAGTATTAAAAACTCTAGTTAGATAAAACAAGACTGACTGAAAAATATCTTTAGGTGCACAAAATGATGGGTGAATTCACCAGTAAAATTGAGCTCAAAACCCAAAAGATGAAATGGCTGTATTTACTGTAGTAAACATCTTTAGCAGACCAGAGTGTACTTTTGAGTCTGAGTTAGAGTTAGCCCAGACATTGAAAGAATGAGAGCTGATGAAATCCTAGGAAAAGGTTTGTTTGTTTATTTACTTATTTATTTTTAAGAATAAAGAAAACCTATATGGAATCTTTCCAATTTCCTTCTTTGTGCCCAAATGAAGAGAAAAGAAAACTCTTCAGGAATTCGTGTCTCCTGATATTCTTGGGGCTGACCTGTCAGCTTCCTAAAGCTGAGTACCTGTTCTGTTGCTCCCAAAAGTACAAGAATGTAGGCCTCTTAAGCATCTCAAAAGGCTTGGAACCTACAGCAGCTGGTCTTTCCAGACCCTTTCTATCTATCTCTCCTTCTAGAACCTCAAAGAGCTAGAAAAAGAGTAAACAGCCCCGTAAGGCCTCAGTCTCTTGAATTTAAAAGTGGCACTTCAAGCTTTTTTCCTCTGGTCTCAAACTGGTTTAGGAGCTAGCACGTGTAATTTGCACTTTACGTGGGTATCAGGCAGGTAACTAGAGGGCATTTCCTTCCCTTTTACAAAACAAACTAAGCTGCAAAATATTAAAGTTTATATTTTTCTCTGGAGGCCAAGAAAATGAGGCTCTTTTCTTGGGCATTTGTGGGTTATGCAGGCTACTGGGGACCTGGCATAACTTGTGAGAATGAAGTTCCCACCTGGATGTAGGGACATCTCTCTTAATGTGCTTCCCATGGTCAGCAATCCCATCCCTCCATTACACTTTGTGCTGGATTTATTGCAGCCTTACCAGCAAAAATGCAAAGGTCTTTGTTTGACATATGCCAACGACCTAAGGGAATCTAGTCTTAGTGGCCATTTACTGGTATTCCCTCAGCCACTATAACATATAATGCCCCACAGTAGAAAAGCAGCCAATCAACTGTGATTAGGTCATTCCCTGGTAAAACAGTGAGCAAAAGAGAACGGCATGGACACTTGTGACAAGGAAACTGTCTCTGTGGCTAAGGGACATCTTCCTGATCTTGGAACCTCTAGAAGTCAGCAGTTCCAACAGCTTTTAATGACCTTTGGCTGGGACCTCACTGAGAATGGAGGATAGTAACTTCTTGATAACTACTTAATCTAAGGGAGGATATTTGCCAACCAGTTATGTCTTTAAAATTTGCCTTACATGTTTCCCTTGTTCTTGAGTTCTCATACTCACAGGGCCACAATTTTATATTATGCTTCTCAATTTGCAGTGGGAGGCAAGCCTGTTAGTGCTCTGGGTGAGACCCCCACTACAGAAGATAAATGATTTGGCTTCCTGAACTAGGAGAGAAGAGAGGTGATTTACTCTGAGACAGAACTTTTTGATTTCTTCCTGACAGATGAGGGGTTACAGAAGAAAAGGTGTTAAAGCTAAGGGAACTCTATCTCTCACAACTGGTCCCTGTTTAACAGGTGGATATCAGGGACAGACAGAGTAGAAGCATTTCTGAAGACGGAGAGACTGCTCAGCTCACGCTCTGGGGATTAATGGGTCACCTCTTTCCCAAAGACCTTAGGTTAAGCCAAGACTTAGTCTCAGGATCCAAGATTCATCAGGTGAGGGTGCCCTCCACCATTGGGCAGAGTCAGTCAGAAACAAAGAGAGAGTGGTTGAGGCTGAGTGCCCCTGAGGGCTGTCAGAGTCAGACTTGGGACATGAGACCTTCATGCAGCACTGGAGAGTCGCCCCAGTCAAACACCTTCAGTTGTTTCAAGATTTCCTCTGTCCCCATAAAAGCTTTTCCCACAGAATGGAAACTGAAGCAAGTCAGGACCAACATTTCTAAAGCCTCGGTGAAGGGGGATCAGTCCTGCCTACCCAGCAAGCCTGTCATCTGAGTCTTAAGACCAGCAGCAATAACTGACTCTCAAGTACCCAGTGTTTAAAGAGAGTTTATCCATCAAGGAAAAAATAGAATTATCTTCATACAACTTTGTAAAGGCCCAGTTTGTGAACAGAAGGGACTTAGGGCCTTCCTCATGAGCCATTTTATGTAAAATATCCCCTTCTCAACAGCTAGAGTCTGATTGGTGAAGGAAGTGGGTTCTCAGGAGGAACAAGCATTCTGGGAAGAGTTTGGCTCATACAGAGGTACATATTTCTGGGGAGTTTTCTCAGCACCGTCCAATTGACTGGTCACTTGTAGGATACCCATAAGGGCTGTCAGGAGACAAGGTTCAGGGAGAAGCCTTGAAATCCACCAGGGAGTGACCATGGCCAGAATCTCTCAGTTGTTTCACTCCTTCACTCAACTCTTCACATCCAAAGTTGATAAGGATCGGGGGCAAATGTCTACTAACACCAGACATGCTCTGAGCTGGGATAGAACAGTGGAAACCAACTCTTACAAGCCTAATATGCCTGATTTGAACTAGGAACTATAAAAGGATGTGAAACCTGTCACCTGAGACTTAAGACTGGCGGATGCACAAATCACATTTAAGTGACAGATGGATGCCAAGTTATCTTCCAGAAAGAAAGAGACAGACGGATGCAAGTTGCACCTTTCAGAGAGCTTGCCTCCGTGGTGATTTTATCCATATCCCGGACAGCCCCCATCTGATGCTGGTTTTGTGAGTGTTGAGTTTGTGTCCTCTCTGAGTCAAGAATGAAACCGAGGGACACCAAGGCAAATGGAGAAAGCAGCAATTATTTAAGAAAGGATAGAAAGGAAAGACTTCTCTGGAAGAAGGGAATTTCAGAGCAGAGAACTCAAAGAGAGGGTCTGGCTCATTGTTCTTACAGTCTCTCAAGATTCTTCCCCTTTGATTAATCATTGCTTTACCTACCCCATGCCAGGGAGTAGGGCTCAGAAGGTCTGGTCTGATCTAGTCTTTTTTTCCCTGGGCCCTTTATCAGCAGAAGAGATGCCTGTGTCTGGAACACCTTTGTTAGTAGAGGGCTTTGTCAGCATGGGGGTTGTAACAGCAGATGCTCTTTGTCCTCTTAGGAAAAAAAATGACTATCAGCCAATTTCCTCCCCACTGACCCCCCTTCTGATGACACTGACTGCCTCACTCTTCCCCCATCTCAATACCACTGCCTCCCAGGTTTCCCAAGGCTGGATGGAGGTACAGTGAGAGAACCAACTTGTGCTCTGTTTTCAGGGCTGTGGGGCTCTCAGGACTCCTCCCAGAAATGCATGTCATGACAGCACCTGACTCTCTTTGCTGCAGGCTAAATACCAGCAGAACCTACCTGGGCTTTGGCAGCTGGGGTTAGCCCTAGAGTCTGGGCTGTTCCTAGTTCTACAAGTGACTCAGAGGTATAGGATCTTAGAGTTGAAATGGACCTTCAAAATCACCTAGTCAAAGATATCTTCCCTTCCCACCTCCTAGGAGAACAATGGTACAAGCTCTAATTTCTGGCCAGTAAGGATTTACATTGTGAGCTACGGGTTGCCCTTGAGGCATCAGAAACCTAGGAGGTCCGGCCATCACTGAAACGTGTTGGCAGTGCAAGTATACGGCCTTGGACTACTGGTTAAGGGTCCAAAATGCCTAATAGAAGAAGGATCCCATCATTGTCTTAATGCCTATTTTTTCAATGAAGAGAGCTTTACTAATTTTTTTACCCCAGAGGTGCTCCACAAGTGAGCTACATCCCCAGTCTTTTTAATTTTTTATTTATTTTTTAAAGGGGGGGGGAGGGAGGGAGAGAGAGAGAGAGAAAGAGAAAGAAACAATTTTTATGTAGTTTTTCATGTGACCTTCATTGCTCCAAGATTTCACTGTGTACATGGTACTGGGGTTTAAACACACATACTCCTGTATGCTGGGCAAGCACCGTAATTGCCAAGCCACCACTCCAGCCCCTAATTTTGTATTTTGAGAAAGGATCGCACTAAGTTGCCTAGCCTGGCCTCAAACTTGCAATTCTCCTGTCTCAGACTCCCAAGATGCTGGGATCACAGGTGTGAGCTATGGTGCCCAGTTAGTTTTGTTGATTTTTTTTTTGGAAAATTTTTATTAGGGAGTTGAGTTATTATATAATCATAATTGTGTATAAAATAACAATATGATATGTATTGATTCCTAAACCCAAGTTACCTACACATCACCCACACACCAGTCTCTTGATTCTTCTGTATTTCGCCCCTACAACTGATATAAACATTTAGACTGAATTTTCCAGAATTAAATGATTGTATAAGTATCATCTGGATTCTTGGGGTGGGGTAAAGAGTGTGCTACATTATTGATTGTCTTCCTGAATCCCTCTCTATCCTTCCTCCCTCCCCTACTTCTCTACATATCTGTGGTTGCCCTAGATTATGTGTTGCTTTTTAATTATATAAATAATATGCACTGAAAACATTTAACACTCTATAGTTTTAAAAGGAGAAGGTAAAAATTCAACATTTGGATATACACATTAACTTTTTAATGATTATCTTTTCAGATATCTGTACACGAATGTACATACTTACATATTCATGTAGAAAATTCTATTCAAATGGAATTCATATGCAAATATAGCATTTTATAAGAGTAGTTCTTACATTTTTCTTTTGTATCCCATTCCACCAACAAAAGCTAATAAATTTATATGTGTCCCTGAATAACTTTCTTGGAGATCATTAATTGATAGACAAATATAATTCCTTAAGGAAGAGAGAATTCTCCAACTGATGGCCTTCAAACTTCCTTTGCACCATTTCCACTCCTGGGTCTCCACCAGCTGACCCATAGTGAAAATTTGGGCTTGCCAGACTCCATAATTCTGTGAGCCTAAAGTAAATCTCACAGCATATATACATGTCCTATTAATTCTGTTTCCCTGGGATGGAGTGGTGGTTCAGTGGTATCACCCTTGCCTAGCATGTATGAGGACCCAGGCTCAAATCCCAGCACCAAATACATATCCGAGTATTGGAGCAATGAAGACCAGATGAAAAACCAAATAAAGTTGATTCTCCATTTCCTTAGAGAACTCCAAGTAGCACAATCAGTTTAAATACAGAATTACCGTGAAACCCAGCAATTGGTTATATACCCAAGAGAAATGAAGGCATGTCCACACAAAATCTCATACACAAATGATCGCAAAGAGAAGAAACAGCAAAAATGTCCATCAATGGGTGAATGAATAAATAAAGCACGGCATATCCATCTCTGACACTCCATCCATGTTATTCAGAAAAAGAGGAAAAAAGTATTGATACTACTGCAACAGAGATGAAACTTGAAAATATCATGACAAGTGAAAGAAGCCAGACAGGCCAAGAATACATATTGTACAATTTTATTCATCTGAATGTCCATGTTAGGCAAAGCTATAGTGAAAGCAAGCCTAGAGCTGAGGGCATGGGGTAACTGGACAGTGTTGGCTAAAGGCTATGGGGTTGGAGTTTCTTATTGGAATGATAAAAATGTTCTAAAGTTAGGTGATGGTGGAGGTTGCATAATTTTGTGAATGTACCAAAACCCACTGAATTTCAAAAATAATACATAAAGGCACAGATCAAGGCTCGCATCCAAAACTCATGCCAGAAATTCATAATCAGCATCTAATTATGAAGACATGCAGGATAATCCCAAAATTCAGGGCATCTTGCAGAACACCTTATCTGTATCCTTCAAAAATGTCAAAGCAAGGGAGACAGTAAAGGACTGAGGAAGTGTCCCAGAATGAAGAGATAAGATATTCAATGTGGATCCTGGATTGGGTGGATGGATCCTGGATCTGATTCTAGAGACCTAATTCTTTTTTCTATAAAGGACATCAGTGGGACAATTTGATGTGCACTAAGTAAAACAGCATTAAACCAATGCTCATTTTCCGAATTTTCTACTTCTGTCATGGTTACATAAGAAAATAATCACATTTTTAAGACTATATACAAAAATATTTAGGGAAAAAGAAGATTTATGAGAAGTTACCTATAGCTACTAGGGTGAGGGAGGCACAGATATAGTAAAATGTTAAGAACTGGAGAATCTTTATGAAGAGGAATATGAGAATTGTTTGCAACACTATTGTAATTTTTCAGCAGTCTGAAATTATTCCAAGATAAAATGTTAAAGAGAATACATCATAGCAATCATTCCTAGTCACTCTTCTATGTCTAACTCACACTTTCAATGGCTGAGTACTGTTATTTTCATAGGATAAAGTTGTAGGCATACGATTTCTGGGAGGAAAAGATTGTTTTACTTTTAATTTATTTTGAATATTGATTTTGGGCTCGACTGGTGGCTCAGCAGTTGGAGCATTTGCCCAGCATGTGCAAGGTTCCAGGTTCAAATCCCAGCACCACAACTGTTGGAGAAACAAAGGCCAGATGAAAAAATAAATAAAGTTGATTTTCTTATTCCTCTCTCTCTCTCTCTCACTGTCCTGCTCTTTTTTAAAAAAATATTTTAATTAATAAATATTATATATATTTGTCATGCATAATATGATGTTTTTAAATGTGTACACATTGAAGAATGGCTAAATTGAGCTGATTAACATGCATTATCTGATATATTTGCTATGGTTTGGATCCATGGTGTCTGCCCGACACCCATGTGTGAGACAACACAGAGTGTTCAGAGGTGAAAGGATTAGGTCATGAGTCGTAACATGATCAGTGGATTAACTGGGAGGGAACTGCTGTCAGGTAGGGTGTGGCTGCAGGATGTATGTCATGGGGGTGTAGCTTTGGGGTTTAGATTTTGTCCCTGATAAGTGGAGCTCGCTTGCTTGCACTCTCTCTCACTCTCTCTCTCTCTTCTTCCCGTTGCCCTGTCCTGAGCTGCTTTCCTCCTCTGTGCCCTTCCGCCATGATGTTCTGCCTCACCTCGGACCCAGAGCAATGGAGTCAGACATCTCTGGACTGAGAAACCATGAGCCCCAAATAAACTTTGCTTCCTTTATATTGTTGTTTTCAGGTCTTTTGGTCACAGTGATGAAAAAGGTGACTACAAGAATACTTGACTTTTTCATATGTTTGGTGAGAACACTCAAAATCTACTTTTTGAAGAATACAATGCGTTGTTATTAACTATAGTCACCATGTTGTACAACAGATCTCTTAAATTTAATACCTGAATATTATATCCTTTATCAATATCTTTCCAACAATGACACCAACTTCTTGGTAGCCACTGTTCTCCACATCTATGAGTTCAACTTTTTGCAATGCACAGATTGAAGATCATATGGTACTTATCTTTCTGTCCTGGCTTTCCCCCCTCAGTTCTCTCATCTGTAAAACAGGGCTATAATCAAATCTACTTCACAGAGTTACGACAATTACATGAGCCAACATACATGCTTCGTACAGCTCCTAGAGCATAGTTGGGAGTGAAATTGATCAGTTGATATTGTTTCGTGTGCCAGGGAATTGAACGTGGGGCCTCACATGTGTCTAGACCAGTGCTCTACCACTGAGCTACACTCCCAGCCCTGGAGTGAGATTTAATATTTATCCTTTTCAGAGGCAAAGTCTCCTACTCCACAGGTCTTAGGGAGAGAGAGGCCTCAAACACAGAGTCTACTTGCCAGCAGGATTTGAAGACAGGGTAAGCAGTGGGCCCTCCCCAGGGACTCTCGCTCAGTCATCACTGCCTCCCTCAAGGAGACCCAGGATCTCCACCAGCAAACTGTTCTTGTCCCATGTTTTTTTGGCTCTGATTCCCAGATTCTCACTGTGGCTAAGGGGGCCACTGCAGGATCAAGGCCTGGCCGCCACAGCCCACCCACATGCTGGCCCGTCCCTATTGCTGGCTTGACTTCAGAGAGGAATCAGGAAGTTGGGGAGCTTGTGAGAAAGGCATCAGGGTCATTTTCCAAATTTCCCCTTTCCCTCCAAACCTCACACTCTTCCTGGTCACAAAGCCAGCTCGCTGGGCAGTGGGCAGGGTGGGCCACCCTCCCGAGGCCTTACCACTTGACCCCAGTCTTAACATTCGTTTCTGAGACCCTGTGAGTGTGATAGGAACGTGTGTACCCGCATGCAACACTCTTGGGCACAAGACCCCTCTGCACCACCCTGGGCGGCTGTTGCAACACGTGAGCACGTGAGTCACAGGCTGAGGTTAGGATCGAACCAACTGTTGTAAATACTCATGTACTCTGCTTTTCACCCTAGTTTGGTGCCCCCAAACTTTCCTGGGTAATCATGGCTGGCTAATTAGGCTCTGCAGGCTCTTTCAAATACCTGAAGCAGAAAGATAGGAGTCAGGGAATGGTGTTACCATTTCTAAGACTTCTTGGTCCTAAATCAATCTAACTATGCAGGGTGTCACCTGCATCTCCTATTCCTGCTCCTGATGTCCTTGCACTGGTTCCTTTCTTCTGATCATTAAGCTTCAAGTGTTTGCAAGAACTTCATCCCTGACTGACCTTAGTCTTCTCCAGCCCAGAGGACACACAGAGAGAAACAACCATGAGAGGGGAAACGGAAGGACAACACACGACCAAGAAGGCTTCCGATTTCCATTCTCAGCCAGGGCTGCCAAGCTCCAAGGGAGGTAGGCTATTCTTATTGTTCTGGTTTGGACATCAGAAGAAAAAGTTAGGATCTGCTGAGCCAGAAGGATCATCTTATGGTTATCAGACTCAGGCAAACCATTGTGGGATCGATGGATTGATTTTTATTTATTTATGGTACTGGTGATTGAACCCAGGAGCAATTAGCCACTGAGTCACATCCCTAGCCCTTTTCAGTTTTTATTTTTTTATTTTTCTAAATTTTAAGTCATGGTCTAACTAAGTTGCTTACAACCTCACTAATTTGCTGAAGCTGGCTTTGAACTTGCAATCCTCCTGCCTCAGCCTCCGGAGCCGCTGGGATTACAAGCGTGCGCCACCAAGCCTAGCAAACCATTGGTTTTAAAGCCCTTTGAAGCTTGATTTTCCTAAGCCTAGGAGTTTTGCACAGATGGTCTTGCTGCTCACCCCTCCTCGGTGACCATTTTCCAGACACAGGAAGCTCTTCATACACAGGGAATCCCCTTCCACAGGGCAACAGCCTGCTGGGGGAGGAATTCTGAGAGGTAGCCGAGTGTCCAAAGCAAAACGTCACGTTGTCAAATGCATTTGCCAGTGAGCATGAGCTCAACCGCTTTGAGAAGTCAGATATTCCCAGGCTGGACTTTCTTTTCCTAGAAAGAGAATGGAGCATTTATGCCAAGGAGCTCCTTTGGAGCTTTCAGTCTTTTCTCCTGCAGGGCAGGGCACCCCATCGCTTGTCTGTTTTGCTCCCACATAGGATGTTTTTTAAAGAGAGAGAGGGATAGCGAGCGAGCCCTCCACCTAGGTCTTTTGAAATCCTCTGAAAGCTGCAAGTGTACTGTGCTCATGTCTGAGTGTGGCCTCTCAAACTCTTCAGGACATGGACATCAGAAAGGTGGGATCCAAGGTGGAGGGTTAATAGGACACACATTGCAAAGTAAGCATTATCTAATAATGAAGGCAAATTTTTAAAAAATTGTGTTAATTTTCTATTGCTGTTGTAGCAAATTATCACAAATGTCATGGTGAAAAACTGCACAAATGTATTACCTGGTAGTTTTGGAGATCATTTATTTTACCAAGTGAACTTGGCAGGGCTGCGCTCCCTCCAGGGACTCATGAGAATCCCTTCCTTGCCTGGATTAGCTTCTTGAGGCCACCTGCGCTCCTTAGCTCTGGTCTCCTTTGAAGCCAGCAGCAAATCATTTCCACATTGTCCTCTGCCCTTTGCCTCCCAAACCCCAAGCCTCTGTCTCATGAGGACCCTCGTGATTGCATTTACACAGGTAATTCAGGATAATCTCCCCGTTTCAAAACTGTCAATTTAGAAACTTCTGCAGAGTCCCTTTCACCAGGTAGCAGCCACAGATTCCATTGACTTCTTTGGGGACCGTAATTTTGCCCATCACAAAGATACAGCGGGCTTTTATCTGTGCAGCCAGTGCTCTGAATCTGAGGATTCTCCATCTGCAGATTCACCCAGCCATGCTTCAAATATTTTCTAAAATTGCATCTGCCATGAACACGTGCACAATAGTTTTCTTGTCATCATTCCTTAATCGAGACAGCATAACTATTTATACTGGATCGGGTATTATAAGTAATCTAGAGGGCTGGAGCGGTGGCTTAGTGGTGGAGCACTTGCCTGGCATATGCAAGGACTCAGGTTCAAACCCCAGCACCACATACACAGCTAAGTGTTGGAAAAATTAAAAGCAGATGAAAAAAAAATAAATGAAATTGATTCTCTTTAAAAAAAATAGGTAATCTAGAGAAGATCTGAAGTATATGGGAGGATGTGAGTAAGTTCTATGAAAATATTATACCAGTTTTTGCAAGGGCTTGAGAATCTTCAGATTTTGGTATCCATGGGGACCCAGGATTTGATCACCCTTGGAAACTGAGGGTGTCCTTGGATGATATATTCTAGAACAACATGCTAGATAAATACATGGGGCAAAATGTTAACAATGTAGGAGGGAAACAACCTAAATGTCTATTAGCAGTAACACGAATAGATAAGTTCTATTTTATTCTTATGGTAGAGTATTGTACAGAAATAAGGATGAACCAGGACTCTAATCACCAACTTGGAGGAATCTCCCAATCTGGAGTGAAGGAAAGCAGGGAAAATTATTACAGATAATGTGGTCCCATTTATGTGAGGTTCAAAGAAAGAATTTGCCGTGTCAGGAGGAGGATGGTAGTTAGTGATGGCAGGTGAGAATTGTGACTGGAAGCAGCACAGGGGGATTTCTGGGGTGCTGGAAAGTTCTGATTTCCTGATCTAAGTGATGGTTACATGGGTGTGTCCTTTTGGGGGAAATCCACCATGCATTGTCTATAGGATGTCCACTTCTCCAAATGCACGTTCTGTTTTAATAAGAAATTACATTAAAAGGCATAGGGCAGGGCTGTGGGAAAGCTCAGTGGTGGAGGGTGTGCTTACCGTGTAGGAGGGCCCGGGCTGCATGCCCAGCACACTTAACCTAGATACAACAGAGCTCGAGGGAGAGGGTTCAGCCATCACAAGGAATGAGGGGGAGAGGCAAACCGGACAGGACCTTGGGTCCTGACGAACAGCACCATTTCGAGTTCTCAGATTTTTTTTTTTCTTTTTTTAATCTTCTCTGTAGGATGAGTGGGCCCAGGAGAGACCTGTAACCCAGATCTGCCAGCAGTCACAGGAAAAAGGAGAATAAAATCAGAAAACTTCTGAGCTGTTTGTCCAAAGGGCCAGGCAAGAGGAGGCCCAACCAGGACTCAGGACATACTCATGCACTGTGGCTGTAGCCTCTGAGTGTCTGAAGCAGTGGTTATGGGGGAGACCAAGCGGTGGGACACATCTCCTGCCCCCCACCAGGGGGCAGCTAAAGCTAAATTCACCTCACCAGTGGCACCTGCAGGGCCCTGGGCTCCTAACCTCCCCCAGCACCTGAGGGCATCCTAGACTCCAGAAGCGGGTCCAACAGACTTCCCTCCCCGCATCTCAGTGAGGACGATGATGGACTGGGGAGCTCACCAGCCCCAGGTGGCCCTACCTGTACCCAAGGACACCAAGGGACGGAGGGAAGCATCTGTGTTTTGTTTTGTTTTTTTTTTTTTGAGAGAAAGGACAGTGAGAAAGAGAGATAGAAAATGAGATGAGAAAATCAATTTTTATTTAGTTTTTCCCGCAGCTTTCATTGCTCCAACACTTCATTGTGTATGTGGTGCTTGGAGTTGAACCCGCATCCTTGTGTATGCCAGACAAGCACTGTTACTGCTGAGCCACTGCTTCAGCCCTGCACCTGTGGTTCTTATGGGCAGGACTATCAGAGACTACAGGGGACTCAAGTGGAACCAGAAAATGGAACAGACCAGTCCAGCAATTCCAAGCCTCAACTAAGTCAAATCACTGCCACAGAGTAGAACAGAACCTGAACCCTACACCAAATTTCTATTTTAGCAGAAATTTCTACACAATTTCTGTTTTTAGCAAGGCAATGTCCTGCCAAAATAGAAATTTTAATAGGATCAATACTCTCCTAACATAATCAGCAAATGTCCAAATTACAATCAGAAGATCACTCACCATACCCAAAACCAGGTAAACCACAACTTAAATGATGCCAAAATTTAATGTAAATCACATGTCGACTTTGGGCGCGAAACCTCCACTGTAAAATTGCTTCAACAAGCAATTACAAATTCATTTGAAATAAAAGAGAGAATATGAACTCCCAGCAAAAGAAAAGTTGTAATAATAACCAAGGGGAAATCATAAGTGGAAAATAAAATGACTGAAATTTAAAACTCCCTGGATGGGCTCAGTATGAGACTAGAAGTAATTAAAGATAGAATCAATGAAATAGAATTCACTTAATCTGAACAACAAAGAGTATAGATTTTTAAAAAAATACACACACAATCTCAGACATTTATGTGCTCAGAGTACCAGAAAGAGGGGAGCAAGACTGTGGGGTTGAAAAAGTATTCAAAGAAACAACGGCTGAAAATCCTCCAAATCTGGAGAAAGTCATAAAATGAGAGATTCAGGGAGCAGAGTGGATCTCAAATAGAATAAGTCTAAAAATATCCATACCCATGCCCTTAAAAGTTAAACTTCTGAAAATTAAAGACAAAAAAATGTTTTAGCTATCGCTTTCAGATTTATTTTGAAAGTTCTGGGGATCAAACCAAGGGCCTTCTGCAAGCTATGCAAGAGTTCTCCCATGAGATGCATCCCCAAACCCAAAGAAAAATTTTTTTTTGGTACCTGACATTGAACCACTGACACTGAGCCACATCTCCAGCCCTTTTTACTTTTTATTTAGAGACAGGGCCTTGCCAAGTTGCTGAGGTTGGCTTTGAACTTACGACCCTCCGGCCTTGGCCTCCCAAGTGATTGGGATTATAGTTGTGCACCATCACACGGGGTCATTCTCAAAGAAAATGCTTAAAAGCAACCTGAGAAAGGAGAAATGTGACCGATTGCCTAGGGGAAAGCAATAATTTAATTGATAGCAATTTTCTCAGCTGAAGTTACTGCGGTCAGAAGCAAGGGCACAATATTTGCAAATGAGTCCTGAAAGAAAAGAAAGGTCAATCGGGAATTCTATATTCAGCGAAACCATTCAAGGTTAAAGAGAGAAATAAGGTGGCCTCAGGTAAAGGAAAATTAAGGTTATTTATTGCTGCAGAATTGCCCTGGGAAAGAAAATGTGGCCAAAGGAAGACGTGATTTTGATGGTATTTCTCTAATGACTAAAGACGTTGAACATATTCTCATGGACTTTTGGACATTTGTGTATCTTCCTTGGAGAAATATCTGTTTAAATCTTTTGTTGAATTTTATTTGGGATTTTGTTGTTGAATTGCAAGAATCCTTTATATATTCTGGGTAATAAACACATTACCTGCAAAAATTGTCTTCTTTTTATTTATTTTTTTTTTTTCTGTACTGGGATTTGAACCCAGGAATTCTTAACCACTGAGTCACATCCCAGCTCTTTTATATTTTATTTATTTATTATTTTATTTTAAAGAGGGACAGTGAGAGAAAGATAGAAACAATTTTTGATTTAGTTTTTCATGTGACGTTTGTTACTCCAAGACTTTGTTGTGTACATGGTGCTGGGGTTTGAACTCGCGTACTCACGCATGCCGAGCAAGTACTGCAACCGCCAAGCCACTGCTCCAGCCCCCCCAAATTGTTCTCTATATAAATTTTCACAGGTCTATATGTGAGAAATTAATTGATTGTCTTTTCACTTTCTTAATGCACAAAAGTTTTTCATTTTGATGAAGTACATATTATCCTTTTTTTTTCTTTTGTTGCTTGTACTTTGGATATCATAAGAGTCCATTTAAATGAAGGTCTTTGCTTCATTCTGAGTAAATTTTTATATATGGTGTGGGGTAGGAGTCCAGTTTCTTTTTCTTTTTGCATCTGGAAATTAATCTGTCTCAGAATCATTTGTTGATGAGACTATTCTTTCTCCCATTGCGTAGACTTGATACTGTTGTCAAACAAATCCATTGGCCAAGACTGGGGAACTCTAAGAATCCAGACATCAAATCACCATATATTGACACTAAACGTAATACAGAGGAGGTGCACATTTCCTTAGCCCCATTTTCCTACAGAAGCACACTTAGACCAAGACTGTGCCTAAGATGTTTTTGGAATGGTTTACCAAATGGTTTATTAACAGAGACTTAAATAAAATCAAAACAGTAAGAATATGGAAAGAGGAAGGAAATCAACATGCTAAATCACAAAGACTGCTGTCTTAGCTGTGACTGTCACATTTGACTCAGAGTTTCCTTGATCCAAAAGAGGAACAACAGCGGAAAGGGAAAAGTTTCCCAGTCCTCCACCTCCCCGCCCCCTCCGCCACCAGCACTCTGCACAAAGTCCAGGTCACATGATGCGGACAGGAAGTTCCATGATAGATGTTTTTGTTCTCCAACAGCACTGTGTATCAATGAAGAAGTACATGTCATTCGTGTGTCTCTGGTTAAAATTCTCTCCACGAAGGTTTCAGAGTCAAGCCCTATAGGGAAAGGCTGGCTTCAATCAGGTGAAACAGGTTGGTCCCTCTGAGACTTTTCTGTCTAGATGCTTTGAGATGCTCTTGTGCATTTGAGGCCTTGATATGCTCTCATGAAAGGGCAGGACTTCCTTTGCCCTTGGAGACCCATTAACAGCTGGTGGAACAGGTGTTCTAGGAACCAGGACTAGAAATGTGGCTATAGCAGCATTTTTTTTGGTCAGAGGTGCACAGCTGCCAGGCTCACTGAGAAGGGTCCAGTGTTCTGCTCTTCCATGTGTCTGGTTCCAGGCAGAGGGGTGGACAGGAGTGGTGATAAGGGAGTAAGATGTTCTGGGAACATTTGGAAGCCTAATCTGTCTTCTTGCCCTAAAACATGAATGTCATTACAGGGCACCAGTGGATGAAACCCGAGTTTTTTCTGAGGTAGTTTTGGATTCAGTTAACCTCTGGAAAAGAAGTCAGTTGTTAAGGTTTCCCACCCCAGGGATTTGGGGAACTGAGATTCCTGAGTTGCAATCCTGAATCATGTGGTACAACTGAAAAATCTTCCTTGCTGGACTGCTGACCTGGGTATGTATGTATGTATGTGTATGCATATATATACACACATATATATGTATATATATACACATATATATATAGGTCATATGAATTTTTATTCATCGCATCAGTTTGATCGAAGTCATAATCCACTCAAATCTCTACATAACACTGTTCCTAAAGATGTTCCATTTGGAGGTGAATAGGATACCACTGCGTTGGAGTATAGTTTGTATCCATGAAAACTCATGCTGAGGTTTAATTCCTCACCATGGCAGGGTTGAGAGTGGGTAGGACTTTTAAGAGCGGATAAGGCCATGGGACTCCATCTTCATGAGGGGCAACCTTGTAAGGAAAATCAGGTTGTTATAAAGCAAGCTTCTTTCTCTTCTTTCCGTATGTGCCCACTTGACTTTTGCTATTCTGTCATGAGACCCTCAGCAGAAACTGGCTGCTGGTGGCTCCATGCCCTTGACCTCCAGAACCACGAACCAAAAACAAACCTCTTTTCTTCACAAATTATTCAGACTCAAGTATTCTGTTATAGCAACAGAAAACGGATTAAAAGACAAAAACTGTAATTTTGCCAAATAGTTTAGCTGTTGTATAAAAGAAGGATAAGCTAGAAGGCTCCATTTCAAGAGGGTAGACTAAAAATATCTGTTTTTTTTTTCCGCACTTATTACGGTTAAGTGTATCTTAAGGAGATGGAAAGAATTATGCTAAGTATCCCAATCTCAGAGACTCAAGGGCCGAATGGTTTCTCTCATCTGTGGAAGCTAGAATACATCGGGGAGCAGTATGTTAGACAGCTAAGCTAATAATAACCTCAAATTGTGCGATTCTTAATGCAACAGGGGGATGATTGCCTAGGATACCTGGTGGCATAGGGTGGGGTACAGGATAGGGGGAGGGCTTAGGAAGAATATCTAGGAGACTGGAGTATGGGAATATGGGGGAATCATCTCAGAAGGAGATCTCTGACCTCCACGAGATATCCATTTAACTCTAGGGGTCTTCTGGGGAAAACAGCAACATGGGGAACCCAAGCTGGGCATCCATGACATGGCATTAGCCTTGGATAACTAAGTGTATATACATTTGTTCTTGATTGTTTGACAATGTTTCCCCCTCAATTGTAGCTCCATATTCATCTAATAAAAAAGAAAGAAAGAAAGAAAGAAACGAAGGGCCTGGAGTGGTGGCTCGGTGGTTACACCGCTTGCCGGGCATGCATGAGTACACAGATTCAAACCCCAGCACCCACATATACAACTAAGTGTCAGATCAACAGAAGCCATGTGAAAACCTCAATAAAAAATTGATTCTCTCTCTCTCTCTCTCTCACTGTCCTTCTCTCCTTAGAGAA